>BJCM01267293.1:0-18709 GCA_018326385.1 Flaveria bidentis | reverse complement strand
GGGGGGCCCCCCCCCCCCCCCCCATCTCACCCCACCTCTTTTTTTATGCTAGTATTGTTAACTTTGGGTTTGGTAATTTAAATTTTTTGCCGATAATATAATTTTCTTTTATATATATTAAGTTCGTCTCTCCTAAAAAAGTTTAATTTTGCCACTCATCCTTCCTATGATAGTCTTCAAGATTCGTCACTATGTCTGAAAACAAATGTCTAGCGAATTCAAAGAAAAATGTCTAACGAATTCAGATAATAGGTTTTAATCATTCAGCATTCCACCTCTTAATCATTCAACATTAGTATACTATTTAACCATTCAAAAACAAATGTCTGAACTATTCAGACATTTGCTCGCGAAACAAACAGTTTGAATCATAAGTGTTGAAAAATTCAGACATCTAAACCATTAAGAGTCTGATTCAAATCTTTCAAAAATCCTCTAAATTATTCTCGTATTGTTAGTCATCAAATATGTTAGGATGTCTACGCATTTTTAATGCACAAGGCAACTTTATAGTTCTAATCGCTTTCAATTTCACTTGAAAACATTTAATATTACCTATTTTACTAGCTAAATCCATCTATAATTAAGTTTTTTATAAACATATGACCCAATTCAAGATACCTAAATCCAACTTTTTCATGTCTCTCTCCCATGAAATATTTACATTAACTAAATATATTTCAATAAATAAAGAAAATAGTTTTTAAATGCAAATCTAAAGAAATAATTTTTTATAAAGAAATAATTTTTTATAATTTTTTTCTCTAAAACATCAAATTTTCAAATATACTAAATATTTTCAAACCTGAATTTTAAAGGTTATTTTCTAATGAATCGAAAATAATTATAATTTGAAGTTAAAATAAATAAATTTATAAAAATAACACTTTTTAAAAAAATGGTTGGTTCTTGAAACAAAATGTTCAAAAATATTTTTTTTTGAAAAAAAACCTTAAAAAATAATATCATCATTTTTTTTACTTGAAATCTTTACTCATGCTTAATTTTATTAATATCATATCATAGAATATCGGTTTATAATTCATAAATATTATTACTAACTATTTAATATTTTATTTATTTAAACCATATAATGCACGTGGTACTAACATAGTATAAGCATAACTCAAATTGCCCTCTTTTCTTTAATAAAACATTTTCTTAACCCTCGAAACAATGCAAGGCACAAAGAAAAAAAATAAAAGAGCGTTGACAGAAAACTAGTCGTGTTTCGTGATGGGTCGATTATAAATATAAATAGTTAAAGTGGTTGTGAAAATAAAGGGAAGCTCTTAAAAATTTAACCAACTTTTAAAATTATTACAATCAAGTAACTCAAACTTTTTTTCCATTTATTCGCTCAAGGGAAGCTCTTAAAAATTATTTTATTTTATAAATTATATAAACTAGTTAACAATCATCATGTTTTACATATAGAATTACACAATTATGTTATTTCACCATCATATTTTTCAAAACTTATAGTACCCTGTATAACACAATTTATTATTTTTATCATTGTTATTTATACATTATATAAACTATAGATACATGTGTACCTAGTTTATAAACTTAATGTAAATGTCTTTCATGTCCTACACATATGTAATGAATGAGTTAAATGAAATATAATATGTGGTTGATGTTTGAAATGTCTAATATTTCATAGTGTTATTATGTGTTGAAATATAATGAACCTATTATATAGTTTTGAGGTTGTTATGTATGGTTCTTAGTCAATAATGATTGAGAAATGTGTTCAACCTAGTCGTATGAGTCTTCATGCGAATGGACCATGCTTATGGACCATACACATGAACACATCATGCTTATGGACAAGTCGCACGACTGAACCAGGAGACTGGATCAATCACACGATTGAGACATAAGATTGACTCAGTCGCAAGATTGAACCTTCAGTCGTGCGTACGGATCAATCGCATGATTCAGTCGCGCGACTGAACCATGCTAATGGTTCAGTCATACGATTGGAAACCCATAACCTATAAATACCACTTAATTCGTGAAAAAACGTAACACTTGAGAAACAATTAAGAGAATACTTCATAATACACGAACCCTAGCCGTCTAGAACGTCCAAGGAAGCCTGTCCAACTTCATAGATCATTCCTGATCGATCTCTATTCATTCATAACGTTTAATTTCAATCTTATATCGATTGGGTAATTGTTCTCACCGATTGGATTGTCAATCATATAGGATTCCACACTATTTGATTCGTTATAAACGTAGAATCTATTAGTATTCCATTCATACAAGGTCCTGACAAGTGGTATAAGATCTTTGTCTCTTGATTTTGCGTTTGATTCAATTAGAATTGTGTCAAACCTCACATTTTAACTCAAAATAGTCATCTTTTTGGGTCCACATGTGTTTTTTGACGTTTCCAGGCATTAAAGTTGAAGTTTTTCGTCATACGATAGATTAGGGTTTCTGGGTAAATCGTAATTCGTGTCTAAGTGTCAAAAATTCGAAAATTTTCAAACACAGCAGCCTTCAGTCGCATGAATAACTCATTCGCACGATTGAGTCATCCGCATTCCCCATTTGTACGATTGAGTCATCTACATTGTCCATTCGCACGATTGAGTCATCCGTATTGGCCATTCGCACGATTGACTCATCCGCATTTGTTCATTCGCACGATTGGCTCATCCACATTTGTCCATTCGCACGATTGACTCATCCGCATTTGTCCATTCGCACGGGTGAACAAGTTTTGTTCTAAAGTTCAAAGTTTATAGAAATAGAAGATCAATTCACTGCCTTTACTACCGGAAGTGACTCTCGCATCCAGAACCTTCTGCTTCTCGAAAATGAAATTGGGAATCATAATAAACCACCAAAACTTATAACGTTAGATGATTATCCACAATAGAAACAGAGGTTTGAGAACTATCTAATGGAGTAGATCCTAATCTTTGGGCATCCATTGAGACTGGTTACACTATGTTAGTCGGTGCTGATGGAGTTAAGTTGACTCTAGGAGGAATGAACAACAGTCAGAAGGTTAAGTACAATGCAGAAAAGAAAGTGTATGCTCTATTGACTCAGTCAATACCGAAAGATATCTTTCATCGGTTCTTTGAGAACAAGCAGGCGAAAAAATTATAGGAAGCATTGGAGAAGAGATATGATAGGAATGCAACGTTAAAGGCTCTAAAGGCTAAGGCTCTCAAAAAGGTGTTTGATAACTTCTCTTTGATAGGGAAAGAGAGCTTGGATGACGTTATTGATAGGTTCTACCATCTGATGAGTGAGCTGCACACTCATGGTGTAACAACGTCTATGGAAGATAAAGTGTCAAGTTTTGCAGACGGTTTGCCAGATAAATGGGATTCGTTTGTGTCTAATTTAAGACAGAATTATATTCTTGAAAAGTTGGATATAAATGATTTCATAATGAAGTTAAGAGAGGAAGAACTGAGAATGAATTATAAGTCACAGAAAGGATCCTAGGATCAGAATCCTTCACTTTACAACTCATTCCCCGCTCCAACCAGTTTAGGAGCACCACTGGAAACAACATTTGTGTCCAGTTCCGTGGCTCCCTCACAACCCACTGCTTCAAGACCAGAAATGCCTGGCTCATCATCACCTCAATACATAGTGCCTGAAGCCAATACTACAAAGTTGAAGACCGAGAATCTCGGACATATAACAGTAGAGGTTGCAAAGGATCATATGGATCTTCTAGCAGCAGTGGTACAATCATATGATGGTCTAGTTGCTGGGAAGATCGGAAATTATCATCTTGCAGATGAAGACTATGAGCAAGTTGACGAGAACGAGCTGGAAATGATGGATATCATGTGGGCTCATGCAAGTGCAGTTAGACGAGCCAAAAAGTTCGTTAAGAAGACGGGACAAAATTTAGTAGCCATTAAAGACACGACCTTTGGTTTAGACAAAACCAAAGTCACTTGCTTTAATTGTGGTGAAAAGGGGCATTTTAAACGTGAATGTGTAAAGCCCAAGAAAACAGGAAATGGAAATCCATTTTCCGCCTTCAACTGTCAAGACAAACCCATGAGTGGAGCTACCACTTCAAGCAAAGAGACAAAGGCCTTGACCGCTCAAGGTGATGAAGGGCAAGACTGGACCTTCCGCTTTGTGTCTCCAGGTGAATCAACATTGCTTGTATTGAAGGACTGGATGATGGTTCTGCGAGTGAAGGTGAGATCACAGTTGAGCAAGTAATGTCAGATACTGAAGAATCTGTGAACGTGGTACATCACTTGGTTGAGGATGAGCTCAGAGCAACAAGTTTAGAATCTCCAGCATCCGAAGAGTCTAACTCAGCATTGATGGTTGATTCAACCGATTCCTCACAGGTAAATACTAAAGACCAACTATTTGAAAAGCATGCTTGTGATGAATATGACAAATTTAGAGAAACCATTGATTTGAAATTTTCTTGGTTATTAGACCACAATGATAACTTAGTAAATGATTTACAATTGTGCACTAAAGCTAATCGTATTTTAAAACAAAATAAGTGTAGTTACAAAGAAATGGGTAAACAACTAAGGGAAACCGAGGTTGTTCCTTTCAATCAAGCAAATGATATAAAGTTTTATTTAAATTCTTTGGAAGAAACTAAGAAAGAAAAAGTAGTTTTAGAAGTCGAAGTTAATTCTTTAAAACAAAAACTACATAGTTGGACCAGTTCTTCTCACATAGTTCAACATTTAGTGAAAGAACGAAATAATAGGGAAGGGTTGGATTACAAAGTAGTTCCACCACCACATGAGTCCCTTTTAAATACAAAATGCAAACCTACAAATAACAACCCAGTAAAGGATCATGTGGTGTCCACTCCTTTGATTAGTGATCCTGATTCCACGGGTAAACCGGTGAACTCTATCACTAAACAGAAGGAGTCTATTATGGAATCAAAAGGAAAGATGCCTACTGCTAATTTGGATGATAAATTTGAAAAGGTTAATGTAAGGTTAGGTTCACACATGTCTTCTTCTGAACCCAAAATGACTAAACCAGTTAACCAAATCCATGTTACACGTCAAAGTCCAAATAAACTAAAGGCTAAAGATGTTAAAAATGTTCAAACATTTAAGTTTGTTAAAGATGCAGAAGCGTCTAAACGAGAAGTGACTAAACCCAACCAGACTCATGTCGCACCTGTATCACACTCAACCCCACATAAACAGTTTCCTTAACATGTGGAAGGAAGATCATGCTACAGTTGTGGAAAAAGAGGACATATTTATTCTAATTGTCCTTATTATCAGACTCCCAGAAAGAAAATACAAAACAAAGATCTTCTAAAGGAGTTCTATTACTCCTCCTAAGAGAACTAATGAACCTAAAGTTCAAACTCTAAGCCAGTCGTTTGTTTATCACAAACAGGCCTTACACAAAACTGGCTTATGGAAAGAAAAGTCAAATAAGTTGTCTGATAATGAGAACAATAAGAAGAACGATATGCCCTCATCCTCAAGTGGACAATGGGTTGAATTTATGATGTGTGATTCCTTTGGGTCACCCAAGCCAGTTAAGGCTTGGGTCCCAAACCTAAACTGATCATTTCCTTTGAATGTGTAGGGTGTCCGCTATAGTGCTATCACAAATACCTGGATTGTTGATAGTGGGGCTTCTAGGCACATGACCGAGAACTTGTCTCTCCTTTTCAACGTCAAACAAATTAAAGGAGGACATGTATCATTTGCTGGGAACAAAGGAGGATATATCACATCACAAGGCGAAGTGGGAAATGAGAAAGTCAAGTTTGACAAGGTCAACTACGTTCAACAACTACAAAACAACTTGCTTTCTGTGTTCCTAGATCTGTGATAAAGGATTCAAAGTTTTGTTTGACAACAAGAAGTGCTACGTGTTGAAGAAGGACTATGTGATTGAGAAGGATAAGGTTCTCATGTCAGCTTCAAGATATAACAACTTATACGTCTTGGATCTATCAAAACATCCACAACTGATCACATAATTCAATGCTTCTTGTCAAAGGCAACAGAGATGGACTCTATCTCCTGGCATAGGAAAATGGGACACATCAATCCTAGAAAGATGAATCACTTGATTTAGAATGATCTAGTGAATGGTGTAAATGTTAAGAACTTCCAGCTTCCAGACTTCTACATAGCTTGCAAGAAAGGGAAATAGACCAAAAAGGCTCAGAAACCTTTGAATCAGAAACCTATAGATATGCCTCTTGAGCTTCTGCACATGGATCTGTTTGGCCCTGTTAGCACAAAGAGAATTGTATGAGATCTATATTGCTTTGTAGTAACGGATGATTACTCAAGATTCTCTTGGGTTATGTTTCTAAAAGCCAAATCAGAAACCTTTGAATCATTCAAACATCTGGTTACTACATTGGAATCACTCTACAAGCTGAAAGTTAGGCAGATTCAATCTGACAACAGAACTGAATTCAAGAATCAGTGGATGGAGGCATACTGTAGAGAAAGAGGAATTGTTCATCAATTCACCTCCGCCTACACTCCATAAATGAATGGCGTAAAAGAAAGAAAGAATCAAAGTTTGATTGAGACTGCCAGAACAATGCTTGCTGACTCAAAACTGCCTATTCAATTCTGGAATGAGGCAGTGGCAAATGCGTGTTACACACTCAATCGAGTCTTAGTAGTCAAGCGACATGAAAAAACGTGTTATGAACTACTCTAGTGACGTAAACCTAACCTGGAGTATCTCGAACCATTTGGTGCACCATGTACGCTGCTGAAGAAAACTCAATCTGGGAAGTTCAGTAAAAGGCAGCAGAAGGGATATTTCTCGGATACAGCATACCAAACAAGTGAGTTTACAATAACTCAACAGGTCAGGTAGAAGTGTGGTGCAACGTTGACGTTCAAAGATACACCACCACCCCCCCAACTGGGAAAGGACCCTCATTCTTCTTTGACTATGATGGTTTCTTTAAATCCTTTAATCTGCCGCATTCTCATACTGATAACGAGCTGTCTGCTAGAATGATGTATGATGCTCTTAACACTCCTCCACCAGACTCGACATCAACGGGTCCATTAGATGATTCCTCTAACTCTTCAGGGGAGACCTTGAAGTGAGTGAGTGTTTATCTGATGATGAGCCAGTTAAAACTGCTAATGAGGACCAGGAGGAATAGGTTCCTACCAATGAAAGTAAACAAGCATCACATCCTGATGCCTCTGACATTTCGAAACCTCATACTCCAACAACTACAGATCCTGAACCTGAGTTTACAATCTGGATAATGAGGTGGTTGTTCCAACAACTCCCTGATCTCGGCTAAACGTTTATCATCCCCTGGACAATGTCATTAGGGATGTTAGATCGGGAGTACATACCAGAAATCAGTTGTACTCAGCTTATTATGCCTTAGTAATGGAAAAGGGATACCTTCACGATGGAGCATATCGATGTTTTGTGTCTCAATTTGAGCCAAAATACATTAGTGAAGCGTTAAACGATGAGTCATGGGTTAGTGCAATGCAAGAAGAACTCCTACAGTTCAAGAAATTAGGAGTATGGACCCATGTGGACAAACCAAAAGATGCTAAGGTGATTGGCACTAAATGGGTACTGAAATGCAAGAAAGATGACCAAGGGGTAATAATCAGGAATAAGGCCTGACTTGTAGTTCAAGGATTTCAACAAGTTGAAGGCATATATTACAACAAAGTGTTTGCACCAGTGGCGAGGATAGAAGCAATACGTATATTTCTAGCTTATGCATCCTATGTGAAGATCAAATTCTATCAACTAGATGTCAAGAGTGCGTTCCTTCATGGTGAAATCTATGAGACAATCTATGTCAGTCAACCCGAAGGATTTGAGGATCCTTATCATCGGAACAGAGTTTACAAGATGGATAAGGCTCTCTATGGGCTCCATCAAGCCCCTAGAGAATGGTATGAGAAACTCTCAACTCATCTGGTGAAACATGGTTTTCGCAGGGGATTTATTGACTATACACTGTTCATCAAAGAAAAAGATGGCGACTTACTGCTGGTACAGATTTATGTTGATGACATAATCTTTAGTTCCAAAAATGAAGAGTTATGTAAAGAATTTGAATCTGTAATGAAAGCAGAATTTGAGATAAGTGCCATGGGGGAGATGAAGTTCTTTCTCAGGTTATAGGTGGATCAGACACCAAAGGGAATATTTCTACATCAGACCAAGTATGTAAGCGATATCCCCAGTCGATTTGATATGGAGAATGCTTCTGCAGTTGGAACTCCACTTGCCACAAACCATGATGTGGCACCCGACGAAAGTGGTGATCTGGTTGATGCCACCATGTATAGAGGAATGATCGGATCTCTCATGTACATCACTGCCTCACGACCTGATATCATGTATGCGACGTGTCTTTGTTCCAGATATCAGGCGAAACCAAAAGTCAACCATCTCATCGGCGTCAAATGGATTTTTCGTTATCTGAAGGGTACTCCAACACTCGGATTGTGGTATCCTCATGACAATGACTTTGAGCTAACAGCGTATAGTGACTCGGATTATGGCGGTTGCAAAATGAATTACAAGTCAACATCAGCAGGATGTTTGTTCTTTGGGAGATGGTTAGTCACCTGGCAGTGTAAGAAGCAGACCTCCGTTGCTCTGTCAATATGTGAAGCTGAATATGTTGCTGCTGCTAGTTGCTGTTCACAAATCATCTGGATTCAACATCAAATGCGCGACTACGGTTTGCAATTTTCTAACATTCCAATTTTTGTTGATAATTCTGCTGCTATTGCCGTAACAAAAAATCCGGTCCAACATCCTAAAACTAAACACATCGGTATTAAATATCACTACTTACGTGACTGTTTTGAAAAGCATTTAATCGATGTGGTTAAAATAAATATGGATTTTCAACACGCAGACCTCTACGCTAAAGCATTTGATAAACCTAGGTTTTTTTATCTGTTAGAGGTCAATGTCGTGAAAAAGAAAAGTGATGTGATTCCCGAAGACGAGAGTTCGTAGTTCGACTAGTGTAGTTAATTTTTGTTTATTTTATTTTATTTTATTAATATTCTGTCTAAAAATCCAAAAACACAAAAAAAAATCGGTTTTAGAATTTTAGGGGGAGAATAGGTTAATTTAGTATTAAATTCGTGTAGTATTTAATTACTTAAAAAACGAGGGACGAGGACAGCTTAGCTAAAAGAAATAAAATCAAATCTATGATTCTGATTCAACGTTTATGGAAAATGATAGTACACAGGAAACAAATCGTTTGGGACATCAAAAGAGTTTAAATGATTAAGATGCAAAATTCAAAGTATAAGTCTGAGAAGTATAGGCAAAATAAAAGGAAACATGATAGTAAAACTAGTATGCTACTGAGGTAACATAGAGAACGTAGACCTAGAGGTTACTAGTTCATTATATAATGTGTCGGTAGATTCAACACAATAGATTATTAGACCTCATTGGTGGTTTAAAATCTCAAACTAAGTTGTTCAACTTGCTGTAGGTTCCTATCTTATCCCTAGTTAACACAATCAACGCAGTTCCAATAAGGGGTGAAGAGCAAAATAAACGCCACAAATGTGTGCGGACGACCATAAAAATAAGCAAAGCACATAGAAAAATGCTAAATGCAATCAAGCTGATAACTTGTGTTGTTAGTGCGTTATGTGCAAAAAGAAAATAATTCCTCTAACAAGAAGATAGGTTGTGTGCCTCTCTGCTGTATGGTGGCACTGACCTGAGGATAAGCATAACCTAAATATTCTAGAATTCATTGTTGTTTGCGCCTCTTTACTGTGCGGTGGCACTGACCTTAGGCTTAGCATCTCTTTGAAAGCTCTTAGAATAGTTTCTTCTTGAAATATACCAGTAGACCGCTCAAAAATCTTCTGAGGAACGTTGATTACCATATAAGCGTGGGATCCAAATATGCTTGTTGAAATAATTAAACCGAAACTCATCACCAATGTGTATCAAAAAACTGTGTATGGATTTAAGAGGACAAGTATACTGACAATCATCGTGAGCTGCAGTTCTTGAAAGTCAAAATCATTGTGTGTATCTTATAGCTCTAGTATGATTTCCTAAAACTGCTATTGACTCTCGGTCAAAACAAGAATCTAGTATCAAAATGGTTTATTAAAATGTCCCAAATGATTTTGATATACTTGTATGATTCAATAATGAATCGTTCCAGAAATGATAAAATTAACTTGAAGTTGTGATGTTCAGGAAGTAAAATCGGTTAGATGTACTCTAATAAGTTTAATTCCATCTCGAATCAAAAATACAAAAATACGTCCTGTTTTGTTTTTCAATTTTTGTTTTCTAGTAATTTGTTACGTAGATGTCGGACTCTACAACTAGACGGAATCTATGAATCAGGTGACCAAAATGTTCAAAATGAAAATGAGTCACGTCTGAGGTGACCAATCCGTTTTTAAAATTAAAAGGATCACATCTGAGGTGATCAAATGGTGTTACATGGTCATAATGTTTATCAAATGTTAAAATTTTTAAGGGTTTGAAAGTGTGTAAGGTTAAACTCATAAGTATGGGTCAATCGCATGATTGAACCATAAGTATGAGCCAATCACATGACTGGACCATGAGTATGGAACAACCATGCGATTGGACTACAAGACTGAACCAATCGCACGAATGGATCAAGGAGTATAAGCCAGTCGCACAACTGAACCCCAGTCGCACGACTGAAGCATGAGTATGAGCTCAGTCGCACGACTAGAGCAGGCGTATGGGTCTAGTCGTACGATTGAACAATAAGACAGTATAAAAGGAGGGGTGATTCAGTCGCATGTCTCACCACCCCCAAATCGTTCAAAACCTGCTCATACGTAGACACCCTGCCAAAATTTCTTCTCGCCTTGATTTCTTGCCGATTGTGTTACTAACTGATCCATTGTTCATCTACAGGTACTTAGTGACTAAAATGGAACAAAACGCTCGGTGAAATCAAACCATAACTGATCTAATTGGTTAAAATCAAGAAATCAGTAAAAACCACTCAAATAGACCACTTAAATAAGCAAAATAGTTGATTTAAAGTACATTGGGTGCTATTTAGAGTGTGGGCGAGTCAAATGAGTCTAAACATGACGTCTTATATCAAGTTTTGACCAAGATTCGTAGTCGGAGTGCCGGACAGAGTCGTATGCGAATAGACACTCCAAATGAACTTTAGTTACACGATTGAGCCAGACGTGCGATTCAATCGCATGAATGAATCATTCGGTGACTCAGTCACACGACTGACTCAACCGCATGGCCTAACACACGACTAAGTTCAGTTGCAAGCTCAATCGCACGATTGAACTCAGCCGCATGCTCAATCGCACGACTGAACTCAGTCGTATGGTTCAGTCGCATAATTGAACCAGACTGATCCAAAACCATACAAGTTTCAACTGTACTCTGTTATGCACAAATCTAATGTTTATATGTCTTGTGTTATAGCAACATGGCTGATAGGTGGACTATCAACAAGCACAACATTTGTGCTCACTTGGATGCGACCACTCGGAATGCTACCGAGTTTGCTGGGATTATTTCTTTTCTTAGGAGATCGAGGATCTTCAAAGCTATTTCGACACCATGCACACCTTACAGATCCATCCAACAGACCTTCTAGGAAAGTGCCAGGGTTGAGCGGTCCATTGAGCCATACTGTATACAGAGCTCCATTTTTGGTCAAGAGATCGAAGTTACTGTAGCAGATCTAAGATGGGTACTGGATCTGGGTGATGATGATGCCAACCTGACCAAGTTACATCCTCTGACAGTAAGGGGTTGTTTTCTACGGATGAAGTACACTAGGGACATCAACGCAGGTGTGCTCAACAAAAGCAACCTGTGTCCCCATTTCAAGTACCTAGCCCATGTCATTCTAAAGTGCATAGCATCAAGGAGGGGAGGATTTGATGATTTATCTGACCAAATCCAGAATGCATACGTTGCACTGGTGCCGAACCATCCTTTCAGCTTCTCCAACATGATATTCTCTTACTTGATAGAGAACCTCGAGGCTAAGGATAAGGAGGGTTTTTGCATGTACCCTCAGTTCTTACAGCTTATTATTGATGAGAAGCTTCCATCTCTGCCAAAGGAGAAAGAAGATGCAGTGGTACTCGAGGTGATGGATGATACCATCTTGGGTAGGATGAAAGTATATAGGGGGAAGCAGGTGAAGTCCCCTGTCAGGAGACTATTCAAGCACTTGGCAAGTGATGATTATGTGGCGCCTTCTCACAAGAAGTGGCGTCACGATGAGAGTGACTCAAATGTCAAGCCAATTAAGCTACCCACTGATGATACAGATGACGATGACGACGACCATGGTGATGGTCAAGGCGGTGAGGCTCCTGGTGGATCCGAGCAGGCTCCAATCCACCCTGATTTACGGATAGATGAAGATGATGAGTCAGATGAGGAGCCTCTCGTGAGGACAGTTAGGAGTAGGGTTGTGGCCACAGAGAGAGGAATAGCGCGGTTGGTGGACGCCAGGGTGAGTCAAGGGGTATGGTTACTAATGTTACTGATCTATACACTCCTGATCAGCCCATCAGCCCAGGGGGAGCATCTTCTTCTAAAGGCTCAAGGAAGAAGCATATGGCTCAACCCCAGGGCTTAAAGAGCAAGAGACAAAGGATCACCCTTATCACCATAGCTACCACCACCTCTATCACAACTCCCACCACTACCACAGCTCCTATCTGCACCCCCATAGCCACTACTACCACCACCACTCCACCCACTATTACTATCTCTCATCCCACCAACACTACCACAGCCACTCCACCACAGCCCACACACATTCCACCTCCTATATTCACCACATCCACTACTACCACCACCTCTCATCAAGCAGGTCCATCCACACATTCTCCATTCACGGTTGGACCCACTCTACCCCACATCAGGTTAGAGGAACAGTTGGCTAACCTCAACAACACTGTGCT
Organism: Flaveria bidentis; assembly: GCA_018326385.1. Classification (NCBI taxonomy): domain Eukaryota; kingdom Viridiplantae; phylum Streptophyta; class Magnoliopsida; order Asterales; family Asteraceae; genus Flaveria; species Flaveria bidentis. Next base: position 5,750 of record BJCM01267293.1, on the reverse strand, counting down.
TAGGCTGCTTGCCACTGATGAGCTTAGGGCTTCTCAGTTACACAAGATAATGAAGGTGAATGTAGCTCAAGCTCAGAAGATCAGGGAGCTCAGTGAGAAGAGTGACCTATATGAGAGAGCACTAAGTTGTGCCCACCTTGCACTTACTAGTCAAAATGAGCTGGTATTGGCTTCGGTGAAGAGGATTGAGGAGCTTGAGAAGAAGAATAAGAAGATACTGCTAAAGCTGAAAGGGTCAAAGAGTGAGCCTTTAAAGATCAAGGATGGTGATGGTGATGGTGATGATGATGATGATGATGATAATGATGATGATGATAATGATGATGATGATCAGAATGAAGATGATTCTAAAGAAAATGTTGAGGAGGGAGGACCGAGCGGAAAAGATCAAGAGGATGATGACGATCAAGAAGGTGGTGCATCTGCATCAGTCTCACATCCTCAAGCTCAAGAGAGGCGAACTAAAAGAAACCAAGATCAAGGAGCCTCATCCTTCGCTCCTCTAGCTGAAGAACCTGCTATTCAAAACAAAAGTAATAGTTAGATGTACTTGTATTTAGAAACTTTTGTATTTGAATTATATTGTATTAATGTAATTAATTATCGTTTTGTCTGTTTCTATTTAAATGCTCTATATGATGACTTATGTGTGTTATGCTAAATGTTTAATCAAACAGATGAAGCTCTATAAATAGACGAATATGATTCCAACTCCTTCAGCAGGTCAAGACTCAATTAACCATGATTCTTGATTTGCAAGGGATAGTCAGAAGGTCAGTGAGCTACACTCCTAAAGAAGGAGAAATCATTCATGATCTGACCGATGACCAGCTAGCTGAGATATTCCAACTTAATCCTAATGAAATTGTCAAAGATGCTCCAGAAGTTGATGTATGAGTGATGAGGAGCTACATGATGTAGATGAGATTGAGATTGAGGATATTACAGCTAAGCACTATCAAGAGTACACTAACCATGAAGACAATGTTATACCCAACTTGGTGATACTTTTGGCAGTGCTATATTTGAAAAGCTGGATGAAGTGGAGAAAGGAAATGAGAAAGTAGAAAGTTTGGCCCAAGCTTCGGACGCCAATGTCGAACTGAAGAAAGCTGAATGAGCGGCTTGTTTTGTTGAAATGAAGTTCCAGTGCGCACCTACAAAGTTGAATGCCTACACCAAGCTGTATAGAGTCAAGAAACATCAGAAGGTGTCCGGCAAAATCATTGCGTGGGCTTATTTTGAAGACCTAAATGTCTACGTGGTAAAGAGAGAAAATGGGATTAAGTACTTCAGATATCCTCATGATCTGAAGACTCTTCCTGGTTTTGAGCTCAACCGACTAGCGTGCTTAGATCTGCTATATGCTAATCCAAGGAAGATGTCAGGTTGGTTTGAGGTTGCGTTAAAGAAAGAATATCACACCAGGTGGGTAAACTTCAGACCTCAACAACCGAAGAGGTACATCCGTAGGTCTGAAGTGGACCCAATACCTGGGAAGCTGAAAGTAGTGCTGAAGTGGAGTCCTCCATGCACAATGTCTAAGATTCCCTTACGGGAAATGCCTCAGGACTTCACTTCACACTTCAAATGGTGGTATTATGATTGGAGGACAGGAGAAACGGTCATAGTTCTGAACTAACAGGGAAAGATAGAGACTATCCGGGTATTTGACCCTATGTGGCTAACCAACTTGCCAGCTGAAGATGTTTACACATTATACAAGTGGCCATTGTTCTATGGCACGCAAGATATAGTACAAGCTCTTCAATTCCAACACGTCATACAACTCTGCTTTGCTTTTTAGATACACGCAGGAGTCACAAGAGAAGACAAGTACAAGAAGTTTGAAGAACATATAAAGAGTGTTAGACAATAGAGGAAACTAGGTCCAAGGGGAAGTTTGTAGATACATGTGTACCTAGTTTATGAGCTTAATGTAAATGTCTTTCATGTCTTACACATATGTAATGAATGGGTTAAATGAAATATAATATGTGGTTGATATTTGAAATGTTTAATATTTCATAGTGTTATTATGTGTTGAAATATAATGAACTTATTATATAGGTTTAAGGTTGTTGTGCATGGTTCTTAGTCAATAATGATTGAGAAATGTGTTCAACCTAGTCGTATGAGTCTTCATGCGAATGGACCATGCTTATGGACCATACGCATGAATACATCATGCTTATGGACCATTCGCACAACTGAACCAGGAGACTAGATCAGTCGCATGATTGAAACATAAGATTGACTCAGTCGCACGACTGAACCTTCAGTCGTGCGTATGGATCAATCGCATGATTCAGTCGCACGACTGAACCATGCTAATGGTTCAATCGTACGATTGGAAACCCATAACCTATAAATACCACTTAATTCGTGGAAAAATGTAACACTTGAGAAACAATTAAGAGAATACTTCATAATACACGAACCCTAGCCGTCTAGAACGTCCAAGGAAGCCTGTCCAACTTCATAGATCATTCCTGATCGATCTCTATTCATTCATAACGTTTAGTTTCAATCTTATATCGATCGGGTAATTGTTCTCACTGATTGGATCACCAATCAAATAGGATTTCAAACTATTTGATTCGATATAAACGCAGAATCTGTTAGTATTCCGTTCGTACAAGGTCCTAACATAAACTTTTTGTTATTTATATTGTGCTTAATGATATAAAGTACAACGATATTATTTCATTAATTCTTTTAAAAGTCATAGCGTTAAAGATAACATAATGATGATCAGAATGCACAATAAGACATTTTATCATTATGTTTAATGTTTTATATCAGTTTATGTTATTTTGTCATTATTTTTAATGAACTGTATTAAATATAAAATGACAAGCATAAATAATATGAGCTTAAAAAAACTATTGTCTTTTACATTACAGTATTGTACTCGTTTTAAAGATAACGAACACTTATTTTTTATGATGTAATTTTTATAATTAAAAAATTAGTGTCATTTATAAAAGTTATAAACCTTTAAAAAAATTGGGAGAAATTGTAAGAAGTTAACAAAAATGGTTATACCTAGAATACCTTCCTGACAAATTTATTTTAATTAATCTCAATCATGAATTAAAAATATTTATGATTCAGAATACTTATTCTACTTTTTACATCAAAACTCTTTTTGTTTAAACTCTTCCTTATTATTATTGTAAAAAAAAGTTTGCCTCCAGAAAAGAAAGACAAACCAAGTTTTCCAAAACTAGCAAAAAGTCATCATGTGATAGGTTCTGAAAAACTAGGAGTTATACCCACACAACTATGTGTGATAAGCGTTTTTTTTTAATTTGGAGAACACGATAACATGTTAGCTAAATAACATTTCAGGAACGCAAATGGAATTAAGAGTGTAATAACTACATGCTCGAACTTTAGAAAAACATCGCATAATAACCAAAAAAAGGAAGTTGGTAATGTTATGAAACGTGTCATTTTGATCAAAACTAGGTTGGTGGTAAAATTAAATCTATTCCCCTTTCTCAAGTTGTACATTTTTTCAAACATTCATAATTTTTGCATACGATATTAATTTCTTTTTAAATTACACCATAAAAACGAGATTTTATTAATTTTTAAACGCATATAGTGTTGATATTAAAAAAACAAGTTTTGTTATCTTTTTAACTCATTGTGTAATTTGGTCAGATTATTGTCCAATCTTTTTTGAATTAATGAGTATTACACAATTATCTGATGAGTAACACATAATGAACTTGAAACATAAAAAGTTTGCATTTCTCATTATTGTGTTATTTGAAAATCATTATTCAAAAAGACACAATGCATAACACAACGGTCAACATTAGATACAATGGGTAACACAATGACAGCACTAGACACGATGATTAGCAATAAACACAATGAACTGCTTGATGAGCATTACTTGATTACATGATTAGGATTACATGATGAATTGAAAAACATAAAAAAAATTAATTTTTAGTATTGTATTATTTGAAAATGGTCATTTTAGAAAATACAATGCATAACACAATAGTCAACATTAGATACAATGGGTATCACAATAAACAAAACTAGACTCGATAATTAGCAATAGTCACAATGAGCTGCTTGATGAGTATTACACAATTACCTAATCTGGATTATATAATAAACTACTAAAAATGTAAAATATTTAGATTTTTAGCATTGTGTTATTTGAAAATCATTACTTTAAAAAAACATAATGGTTAACATTAGACACAATGAGTATCACAATGACTAGCATTAGACTCGATAATTAGCAATAGACACGATGAGCTACTTGATGTGCATTACAAAATAACATGATCAAGATTACACAATTAACTGAAAAAACAATAAAAGAATTACATTTTTAGCATTATGTTATTTGATATTCACCATTTTAAAAAAAACATATGCATAACAAAATAGTTAACAATATACACAATGATTTGATAAATATTATATATTAACCTGATATTACATAATAAGATGAAGAATATTACATAATAAGCTTAAATATTATGAGAAAAAAATTGTTTATTATGTATTCAATTATAGGAATTTTAAAGATTAAAACACGTTTGTTTTTATGATGTAATTTTTTAAAAAATTATATAATATGTAAAAGTTACGAGCGTTTAAAGAAAATAATAAAACTTGAAAATGTGGTTAATACTAAAATTCCATTGTTCTATTGTTTAAAGTTTTAATTATTTATCGTTATGTCACCGAATTTTCTTAGCACTTGTATCTAAGATCTAATGTATAATAATTATTCTTATCATTTTTAGTTTTTACTCTATTTTTACAATAACACCACCCAAATGTAAAAGAAACCTAAATTAAGAAATTGAGTTATTTTTAAATTAAATAATAAAAGAATAACTATTTAAGAAGAAAAAAACATAAAAAATTAAAAAAACAAATTTTTGCGGAGGCTAAACTTCGAACCCGTGTTTTAAAAATTCTCATTTGCCCCCTTGTACGATTATTATATAAAAAAACTTTCGTATTAGCTATTTTATCTTTACATTCAAATTAAATTAAATTAATTTTTGAAGTCTAAACAATAAATCTAATTTGTTGTTTTTTCTCTAATAATTTCAACATTCCATTCTATATAATTATATTAATTAATAATACACCAGAATAGGTTTATTAATACAAATGTATGAGATAGATTGACTAACTTGAATGAAGACCTGTTACTTGGTTAGTTTTCACTTTAGATGTTTCATTTTGCAGTCGCTTGCTGTTTTTGCTCGCTAGTCGATACAAAGGGGATCTGCAAATGTCTTTATTGATAAGTTTAACAATCAAACTGAATTTAGTATTTATATGGAATTTAATTTTAAAATAATTTACAATATTATAGTTTGATAGTCAATTATTTATTACAACGAAAATATCAAAACCCTTGCTTAATATATAAAGTTGCAGGACCGTTGAAGGCTTGCAATTTACAACAAAACAACACAAAGAGGAGAGTGACTCAAACTTAATCAAACAGTGAACTGGATTAACCACACAGGATGATACTAAGAACACGAGTAATTATATGAGACAGAACCAAAAGAACACAACACAAGGAAATGGGTTTTCAAGATTGCAGTATATTGCTTTCTCAGGTTCTATTATAAGCGTTACAAAGCATATATTAAGTTACAAGAACAAGAGAATACTTATACTACATCCTACAACCCGGCCATACTATGAAAGCCAGGTTGGATACAATTGACTAGACACACAACAGAATC
>BJCM01267291.1:0-24382 GCA_018326385.1 Flaveria bidentis | reverse complement strand
CTTTATGAAATACAAATGTAATTATATGTTTTATGTGCGATGAGGATCCAGCTGTAAGCGTCCCGGGAACGGGGCCTTACAAACTACAGAGAAGTTTTCGATACTTTGTACGCCGGACAATATAATGAATTGCGTCACACAATAGATTGACAACGTGTGGAACCTACGCCAAAGAACATTGGATGATAATGTCGTATACGGGAATAGTAATTGCTCAAAGGTTTGGTGTTATTCTTCATCTATTAAGCAATAACGGTTGTCAAACATTTTTCCCCTTATGGGCTGATCCGAACAGTATGATGCCTCATCATGTCGTTTCGATTGTTCATGTCAACAATAATCATTTCGTCAATGTTAAATTAGATGGAGATTATCCGATGCCTACATTAAGTAATCTTTGGATTCTTAACCGAAACGTACGTGCTGCAGAATGGGAGATTATGTATAGGAGTCGTATCTCGGAATTCAACATAATAATAGAAGCTAACCGAGATCCCCCAACTTATATAAATTTATTTTAATTCAATACATTTGTATAATATTTTATTATGTATTGTATTATATTTGAATTCTGACGTTGATATTATTGTTCAACCTATCACATACTTTCAAATTTCAAAAATAAAAAATAAAAAAAATAAAAAAGGAAGCTATACGCCGCGTATAGACCCATACGCGGCGTATAGCTTTACAGACCCATTAAAGGGACATCTCCTCACTTTTGACCCTACCAAACTTTTTCAAACCAAAAAAACTCTCTCGTATAGATCGATACTACACGTATTGTTCGTCGATTTATCTACATTCACTAGTTCAGGTATGTATTATTGTTCTTATACCTTTATTATGTTATTTAAATGTTAAAGTGGTGTTTTATGCGTTAAAAACGTGGATTTGAAAACTGGTTTATGAACTATACGCGGCGTAATACACAGCGTATAGTTCATAGGTTGAAGATGACCATACGGGGGGTCCTATACACGGCGTATAGGGGCCCATACGAGGCACACAACCCATAAGTGGGTTCCTATATGCGGCGTATAAGCCTATACGCGGTGTATAAGGCCCATACGAGGCGCACATCCCATACGTGGGTTCCTATACACGACGTATAGGCCCCATACGAGGCACACACCCCATAAGTGGGTTCCTATACACGGCGTATAGGTCTATACGTGGCGTATAGGTCTATACGCGGCGTATAGGGTCCTATACGAGGCACACAACCCCATATGTGGGGTCCTATACGCGACGTATAGGCCTATATGCGGCGTATAGGTGCTCTATACGCAGGTCTTAAAATTTCGTTTTCTTATGCAGATATGTCTTTCGATTCTGAGATTGAGGCTGACGTTGATGTTATTACCAATCATCGATGGCTACAGTTTGAGCCCGGGTCTATTGAGCATGCAAAGTGCTCAAAATTCATTCGTATGAAGATCGGTCATCAAAAGGCAGTGGATTGGGAGGTGATGGCCGAGCTTGGGGAGCGCGATAGACTCGCTGGTATTATCGGAGATAATACGCCATGGAGTCGTTTATTTGACCTGGCGTTCTTACCTTCTTCCCGAGAGCTGACGGTGGAGTTTTATCCACCTTTATTTATATTCGTCCTGATGAGATAGTGGAGGACGATGAGCGATCTGAGATTTCGTTTATGCTATGTGGACGATCTCATCAGATGTTGATTGAGCAGTTTTTGGTTTTCTCGGGACTTTATTATGAGCCAGAGACCGTTACCTCTCTGTTTAACGAGGGAATTACTGAAATAGAGGAGACACGATTGAGAGATTGGTGGCCTCAGATTGTCGGAGGTCCGTTTCAGAGGACTAAGGGCAGGGTCACTAGCATTAGAGATCCTCTCATTTGTTATTTACATCGCATGATCGCCACATCCATCACGAGACGTGGCAAGAGTCAGGAGTGGTGTGCCATTCCCGACTTATTTTACTTATATTGTTTGCTTACGGGGACTAGGTGCAACCTGGCGAGATGTTTGACTGAGTATTATGCTTCGTATTATCATAGCCAGTAGCGAGAAGCGGTGTATGGCGGCGCGTACATTACGATGATTGCACGTTATCTTGGTTATCTTCCTCGCCATGTTGCTGATGTATCTCCTCCGATCGAGCCGATGAGATTAGATCGTCGTACGTTATTCGGCATGCGTATTATACGCCAGTTTTCGGGTGGCATACGGTTCTCTCTTCGACTCTTTGAGATCTGGCATCCAGCACCTGTTTAGCAGGTTGGCGATGACGATCCACAGCAGCAACATGAGCATATTCCGCATGATCAGCCGCCACACGACCAGCCGGCAGCACGTCAGCCGCTATCTCAGCCACAGTTCCCTCGACATATTTATAGAGATTTGAGGTTGTCTGCACGTATGGAGACATTTATGCAGGAGATTACTACGAGATTACGGGATCAGGGTCGTCGCCTCGATCGAGTTGAGGATCTTATGGATTGGCACGTTCAGCTTGAGATTGCACGAGCCCATGCTGCTGGTATTGATCCTCCAGACTTGCCACCGCCTCGACATTACCCAGATTCACCGTAGTATTTTTTATATTATTAATTGTACTTTTATTTTGTTATGTATTTAAAAACTTCATTATTTATTTATATTATTGTTTAATGTTTGTTTTGTTTTATATGTTTTATTGGTTAATTAAGATTTAAAATTGTCGATTAATATGTTACAAAATATAACTTATACGCAAAGTGTCAACTATAACGTGCAAAATAAAGCCGACAAAAATTTTTATACGCACAATAATATATAAAAAACATCCTAACCTATACGCCGCGTATGGGTCCATACGCGACGTATAGTTTCTTCACCATACATAGAAATTTTGTAGTAAAAACTGGGAAACTTATATGCCGCGTATGGACCCATACGCGGCGTATACCCACCCCGACACCAGTCAGGCCTGGGTCTTGTCAGAGACTACCCTATACGCCGCGTATGGGCCCATACGCGACGTATAGGGTATGTTGACTCTCCTGTTAGTCGACCCTATACGTGACGTATGTACCCATACGCCACGTATAGGATCAACGGATGTTGATTTAAAATTTAGGGGTGTCCAAATAAAACAACCCTATTATAAAATAAAACATTCTTCGTAAACACAAAATTTCTCAAAATAAAATAAAATGGCTATAGTCACGTGACTATTTTCTAATTTGTCCATATCATTTCTACCTATGCTACACCTATGTTCTCATCATAATAAACTTACAATTTTGGTAAACAAAAATTTTGTGAATAATACTTTAAAATCATTGTGAAAACTAAAATAATTTAAAAAGGTTTATACATATTTATAAATAATAATTATTTATAACATATATTAGATTATAAATATAATTATAATCTATTATATAATTTTATATTTCAAAGCGTGTAACACTTGATAAATAAATAAATTATTTCACTAAAAATACTTTAGTGACACTCAATTTGTTTAAAATAAAATTTAATTTCTAACTAATCATTGCTAAAATTAAAATATATTAAAATGTTTATACATATTTATTAGAATAGTTTACTATTTTGGCCCTTGTGTTTTGGCCATTTTAACCCTAATAGCCTAAAAATAAATCTTTTGATATGTTATATTTGATAATAGTTTTGATTCCTAACCACAAACTTTGTTACTCTATGTCCTACAAATAATACACTCTATCAAGGAAGCCATTAATGGAAAACGCCTATGACACTTAATACTACATTGTGCAACACTACGCCAGTCTCGCTTTTAGAATATCCCTAAGAACCTCATACATCAATAGATTTGCTACAAGATCTAACCTATAACACTAAGGCTAATAATGCACTTTATATGTTTTAGTTGTAGTAAGATATCTAGATCTATAACAAATTAACAATACATCAAAATTTATAATTGTAAACACATCTTTTTGTGACAAATGTCAACCTCAAGCAAGTGTAGCCCGTTAATTTGAAGGTTCATCAATAATTAGTAATAACAAAATAATAATAATATTATTATTATTAAATATAGAATCTATATTTAACAAAACTATAATAATGATGTACATTAATGAAATTCTACCGACCATTTGACGTAAAAATAGCAACGAATTGAAAATAGAAAATTGAAAAGAGAGTGACCGCTTTTTACGGGCAGCGGGCAGGCCGCACGACCCAAGTCCCTATCAATATATAGATTTTGATCTTGATGCTGTTTTATGCATCATTCTTCTTTCTCATACCTAAGGTTTTTTCACACAGATATATAATCTGTACTGCTGTTTAGAAGTAGAGTAACATTCGTTCATCGTTTAAAAAAACAGATTTAAATTACACGAATCTTTGTTCTTTTTTCTTCAAGATTCTAGTGTTTTTATCTATATATCTTCCTTAACGTGTTTGATTCAAAGAAGAAGAAGAAGAAACTGAAGTGGTACTTTGTGGGCTTTATAAAGCACATACATCATCTATCCCCTTTATCAGTCAAAGAAATTTTGTGGGTTTTCAATCTCACAACTTCTTTTCTTGAAATGGTGGATTTACTGCTTCATCTTTTTATCCAATTATAGAAAAGATTTCACTTTCTCTCTCTCTAAAACTGTTGCTTCATAACTCAAGATACATATATCCTTTCTTTCAATGGCTCCATCAAGAAAGAATCCAAGAAGAACCCTTAAGAAGAAGAAGAATCATCTTCAAGAAACTAACTCATGTAGTGATGATGATGATTTAGTGTTGAAGAAGATGGATGAGGTGGTTAGTACTAGTGTTGAATGTACAACTCCTAAAGCACAAAAGTACAGGATACCGGAGATTTCAACGTGCCCACCTGCCCCGAAGAAGCCAAGGCTTGTTTCGAGTTGTACGTTGAGAAGAATGCCGATATCATTCTTCGATCCTCCGGATATAGAGCTCTTCTTTGCATCCCATTTGGCGTCGATTTATACTCATGTTCATACCCATGTAAGATGATCATCATCATATTATTCTCTAGGAGAAGTTAGTTTAGTTTCTTATTTAGAAATTAATGGCCAAAGTTATAAATTGGCAGTTTAATTGATTTTCTTTCTTTCTTTATGTTGTTTTGAATATCTTTGATGATAAAGAAAGAGAGGTGTTAGTGTGTCATAATTAAGGAAGTATGTGTGGCTTTGATTAGAAGAAGCATTCAACTTTTTTAAGTTTTAGAGTTTGTGTGGTAGGGTATATGATGAATTGATGATCATGATGAAGTTATGCTAGTTAATTGTAATATTGCTAACTTTTTAAAGTTAGAGCATGAGTGCAATTTATGGTTGATTGGTTGTGCTATACTTTATAAATTAATATTGCATTTTGAATGAATATGTTTGTTTGTTTTTAGTTTTAAATTTTGAGTTCAATCTAGTTCATCTTGATACCGATGGATATGATATGATATGCTTTAATTCCTCTCACACATATATTCTGTATATCATCATTCCCTTAGAGATATATTTATTGGTTAAATATGATTTAATCCATGTATATAAACTCATTTCCATGAGTTCATATATGTACGTATGTGTGTATATATACATTTAAACAAACATACCCAGTAAAATCTCATTCAACACAACAGGAGTGTATGTCTTCTTAGTGTCAAAAACGCGTCTTAGTGGACCTCTAAAGCATTTTTATAAGTTCTTTTGTAAAGTGTTCTCAAATCAATCTAAAGCGTTTTTTGTTTACATAATCTTGTGTTATTTTTAAGTCGTTTGAATCGTTAAAAAGATTATAACAAGCCTGACTTAATATATAGAGAGTAAGTGACGCCCTTTTTTACTAATTACAAGAACACAAGTCCATAGCACACTCTTTACTTACAAGGATGCAAGGTTCAATGAACAAGCTTGCATATATATATATGAAGAAACCTTTTCAATATGGCCACATTATTTATAGTAGGAGATATCATAAACCTATATATGCATATCAATTAAATCATCTTAAATTCTTGATGCATGTGTCTGCATATGTATGCATGTAATATACATGTACTTGCTTTACAAATATAAGGACCACCATGCACCTCAAGAATGATATAAGCAATGGCCCCTTCACAGAACTTTTGAGGCTTTAATCAATGCAATGCAAAAGACTTGTACAAAAGGGGTTTTCATATTTTTTTCACTTCTGAAATACAGAATTGGAAAATACATTAAAAGCTTTCTCTATATCTTGTGAATCCCCCCCCCCCCCCCCCCCCCCCCTCTTAACTAAGACTCTAAAACTCATATCTCTTTCTTAATTATTATATCTTTAATGATCAACTGCAAAATACTGATGAGGGGCAAGTAAATGAGAGATGGAGGTGAGGGTAGAAGAGTCAATTTGCATAGAGATTAACAAAGGGTAGGGACAATGTACCTAATTTGGAATGTTGTTGTTTTCAATATGGGTTAAGTTGAGGTGAGATCATGGTGTCAGGTTGATGCTATGTGTTTGTCTGTGTTGAGGCCAACATGAACAATGGAATCCAAAGAAGGGTTTTTTGTGTTCCCACCAGTCTTAATTAAGAGAGTTTAACAACCTGAAATTGTCTCTATTAAGCACAAGTTTTAAGTAATTAACCTGCTTTTTAGAACAGCTCCTTATTAATCTACTTATAATAGTAAGGATCTGTATATACATCTATCTTACAAGATTTGAATCATTTATTTATTTTATTTTTAAAAAAGATGAGACACTTTACCATCATCAAGAGACGTCTACAATAACTTGTGATTATTATTAATAAATTGAAGAAAACTTAGTGACTAAAAGTTCATAAAAGCAACATCTCATGACAAGAATCACATGGTAAAAAACAATGGTTACGGTTTAAATGAAAAAAAGCTTCTATACTAGATGTTAAGTTTAAAATTTTACAAGTGACAAGTGATAGAGTAGGTTAGAATTCATTTAAATAAAAAGGTAAAACAACCAAGAATTTAATCTCAATGAAAAGGTAATAAGTAAAGAAGAGACAACTTACTGAAACAACAAATACGAAAGTTTTAAAATTATGCGAGTGAATACAATAGTTTTCAAGACTATATAAGTGAATATCAATTATCTAAAATATCTACCGATCATCCTATAAATAATTTTCTATAATAATACAATGTAAAAGATATTTGTTTTTAGTATCATGTGAAAATTATAGTGATCAATTAATGATAGTAGATAATAAATTTCAAATGAGAGATAGACCCATGACTTTACAAATGATCGAAATTTTATGGGTTATAGTCTCTCTTGAAATAATTTGTTTAGAGTCAAACAAAGAGCTATAGTTGCGGTTTTCTTTTTTGACGGGTGGATCACGTCATCACGTTTTATTTTTTGGATGGAACGTGATTCATTTATCAGGGTAATTCCGGGTATTCGATTCTTTGCTATTTAAAACGAAAAAAGAATAAATCTTGACGATAATAAATTTCTAAATGTTATTGGGTCATAAAACATAATAAGGCCGACAAAACTATATCGATTAATAAATGAATTGGGGTCGGGTTGACTTAGAACAACCCATATTCAACCCACCAACACTTCTAAATTTACAACTAAAAAATTAGGTATGCTAGAAGTTATAACTCGACCTAGAACCATATTGATCCTATTTGATTTTCTTTAGCATTTTGTAATAGATTTTGATGTTGGTGTTACTTTCACTTATCTGTCTTTTATCCTTCGTTTTAATCTTATATCGGTTTTTATTCATATTTTTATAGTTCGTTTACGTATATATAACAAACGACGCTAGTCATATAGACATGTCATAGGGCGTAGGCGGGTCAATACAACTAAAAATGTTTGAGTTAGGTTACAAATCTTTCAAGATATTAAAATCCACTTTTAAGTAATTAGTTTTGCTGAAGTAGCATATGCAAGTCATTCTTTATATCAAAAGTCGCAATAGTTTTCATGTTATGATTCTTTTCAGAAAAATGTGTTTTTTCACAAACATGTTTTGTAATTAAAAGTCATATATGATCTATTTGTTATTTCCAACTTTGTTTCATAAGTTGGTTTTCAATGGATTTGATAGCGTTACACTCTAAGGGGCTTTTTGACAGCCTTTTAATCAGTTTTTTAATGGTTCAGATGTCTGAATGGTTCAGCACTTAATGGTTCAGACTGTTTGTTTCGCGAGCACATGTCTGAATGGTTAAGAGATTTATCTCTGAATGGTTAAGCATTATACTGATGCTGAATGGTTAAGAGGTCTAATGTTGAATGGTTAAAACATATTGTCTAAAATGGTCAGACATTTGTCTTTGAATAATTAAATTATATACTAGCTCTTAATGGTTCAGACCTCTTATTGGTTCAGCACTTAATCATTCAAAAGTTGTCAAACAACCCCTAAGCCAGTCAAACATTAAATTTTTTGGAACAAAATTCTTGATCATTTTAGTTTGAGAATTTCTTGACTAGAGAACACATTACTATGTGGTATGTATCTAAAACTTCAAACCAGTAATCCTTAGCCCAACTAATTAAGGTAAGTTATTCTTGATAGGTAAAAATTCGGAGATCATGAGTTCAATTCTCAATCTTAGCAAAATACTTAGAATAGAGCCAGAGGATTTTCCAAACAATGGATTTCCTACTGAGTGGGTTTGGGGTGTGGTCCCGACTGGAAAACAAATGTGGTCCGATTAAGATAACACCTATTATCCGAAGCATGGCCGCACATTTGCCGTTCAAAAAAAGTCTAAAACTTTGAAGAAAATAAGAAAACTTGAAAACCATGTTTAAAAATGTAGTGCTTTTTTTAACGGCAAACGAAATATGTTTGCTCTTATCTTTGTAAATGTCAACTCGCTTATATAAACATCAAGTTCAATTTGGTTTTTATTAATAAAAAAAGGTATAACTATAAAGAAAACGGGTTACATGGTTATATATATATATACATACTAGGTTAGAATCCTGTGTATAAAACGGGTTGAATAATTAAAATATTAAATAATTAGTAATGAAAATGTAATAATTATAAAACAATATGATTGAAATTGCATATGAGTAATAATATAAATAATAAAACAATGATATCAATATTTTAAACTTTTTTTTAAACCCTAATTGCATTTTTAATAAATATTTTATGCAAAACAAACCATTTTAAAAAAAATATCAATATTAAAAATTTTCTTATTATAACTCCTAATTTTAGTTATTTTGTTTTATAAAAAATCATTTAAAAAAACCATTTTAAAATACTTTATATTTTTAAACATGTTTGTTGTTTTAGAAAAAAAAATAATTTTAAATTTTTGTTTATTTAAAAGTTACATTTATAAAAGCATTTCTTTCTTAATTTATTGAAAAATAGTTTTTAATCTCAAAAGAAATTAAATAGTATTATAAGTATTTAAAGTAATTATTTAATAGGATAGAGAAATGGAAAAATTAAAATTAGATGGTATAAAATTATACCAAGTGTCGTCTTAAAACTTTTTTTTATTATAATAGATAGATTGCATTTAAACTTTCAAAAGTTACGATTTTGAGTAACTAAAAGTTAAATATCAAATGTTGAAACCGAAATCGTAATATGAATAAAGACAATCCGTGTAATAAATATTTGTATGATTATAAAATGTCGTCACCGTGTGTGTGTTTTATATTGCTGACCATCGATATCATCATCATTCATGATTAATATGGTGGTCCTCTTCAACTCTTTTAGCATCCTTGTGACACTACTTAAGAGTCCACACTTGTTAAAAAGCTTCCCAAGAAACATCCACAGGTTTTGACTCTTAAAGTCTTAAGCCTGACAAAAAAACAAAACTTTAGATTAATATTTTTAACCCGAACATAGAAACCGTATTAAAATATTGTTAAATCCACCTGTTGTTTATTTTATAAGAATCAAACCCGTATTACTATGATGACAATAAACACCTTATGCCACTATGTTACAAGGCCCGCATTAATTTTACTGTGAAGTATTTTATTAAGTGGAAAAATTTTCTAAATTAATATTATCACTAATTAAGTAATTAGTTTACCACTTTAACTATTTTGTAAGTACCAATGATCTTTAATCTAACTTGTTAAGATGAACTGATGAGATACTCATGATATTAAAATAAAGGGGAGGTCACAGATTCAAGTCTCACTCTGAGCAAAAATGGTCAGAGTTGAGCAATGAGTTTTTCTTAACAATGAGTTTCTTCCTGAGGGAGTTGGGGGTACGGTCCCGGCTGGAAAACGAATAGATGTACCCGATTAAGATAACACTTATCTTCCGAAGCAATTGTTCCAAAAAGAACTATTTTGTAAGTAACTAGTATCATATTATAATACGTTGACTACACTTTTTTCGTTAAAAAGTTAAATTAAAATATCTTATTAGAACTAAATGAGTTTTATAATAATATAAAGAATAAATATTCTAAAAGATAAACATGTGGTATGAGATTCAATGTTTGCAAACGATGATATTTAGAAGTAAAAAAGCATTATTAAACAGTTATATTTTTTATTTTATTTTAAATCAAAATAATCAATAGATGAGCTGAGTTTACTAGGTTGTCACACTTAGGTCATATGGATTATATGTACACATAAAGAAATAATTAAAATTAAATTCTTCACACTAACTACTTTCGATTTTTTAAACTTTAAGAGTCTAGAAATACTCATAAAACCTCATCAATATTAACAATTCGATTAAACAAAATACAGATTACTTTAGATATGTGATATCAAAAAACCATTAACAAAATACCAATATGCTCACAAGCAAGTTAGCTTGATTCAAATAGACATCCAGTGCCAGCTCTTCAAATAGAAAAGAATATGTCATATGTTCAAGTTAAAATGTTAAATGTTTTTACCTTAATTTAGTACAACAGATAAAGAAACAATTGTACTCTAGCCAAGACGTGAGCAATATGCTCACAACCAGCTACACACAATAGCGCAAAAGGTGAGTGGAAACGAATCCTTGGAACGAGGAACGTGAATGAATCGAACTTTAGTTTTATAAAAGAAAACTACACATATGATTGATGTTTTCTTTTGCAAATAGTCACTTTCTTACATTACTTCCAAATGATGTTTTCCTAAGGAGACATGAATGATCATATTCCACATAGTCTTTTGCTTTGATTCCTTACTTTAACTTTTGATTGGTAAAAGAAGTTTATGGATATGATACCAACAAAACATTGATACCTTTTCAGGAATCCTAGGTTGCTCTTGTTTTTTCCACAAAGCAAAAGGGTTTCAAAAACACCATATAAGGTCTCTCAAGTTTTTTTTTTAACTTTTGGGTCAAACCATGTACGATTTAATGGCTAGCTAGTACACCCACACCCACCAAAACTTAGACCTCCTAACTCACAGTTCATGTGTTCTAAAATATGTTAGATTAAAAGTAAGAATTTTAGTGACGATTTCATATATCTCATCTAAATTTGTAAAATTAAATATTTTCATTCTTGAATAACATTATACATTGTATATATATATATATACAAACTTATGTTTTTAATGAAATATGTAATATTAAATTTAGAAAGGGGTGTAGGGTTCCCCTAAATAGTAAATACAACTAGTGACGATTTCATATATCTCATAAAGCTCTTCTCCCTTGACCAAATTTTGATGAGTCTGCAAGGACAGGTTGGTTCTATGAATCGCAATCGCATATGTGGGTTTTAACTCCCTAACCGGCTTTTTTAGGTGTTATCATTTGTTCTTGTTTGACCATCTGCTAATGCTATCATTGAAAGAGAACATGCCTCACTAAATTGTATACTGACTTTGAATGACATATTACAAACACAAGCTTGTGAATTTTTATATTATTTGGAGTTTGAAATGAAACACAAATGTAGCTTTGCAGACTTTAAATGAACCATCAAAGCACAATCAACGAGTTTAATCTCGTCAAAACACAGGTCTATGAATTGGTAATAGTGGTTTGTAGTTTTACCGTAAATGCTTGAACTTTGAATTGAAATTATAATATATAAGAAATCACACAATTTTTTTTTCTTGAATTGAAATTATAATTTAAAGTCTCTAAAACCGCATTTATGTTCAAATTCAAACTTCAAATAACATAAAACTTCACGGTTATGTTTGTGATAGGTCATTCAGGAGCGTTTCTACAGTATACATAACTAAAGCAACCGCTTTAGGCCATCAAAATTTAAGGGCCCTTAAATTTCAAAATAAAAACACTACATTTTTTAAGATAAATGAGAAGTATAACAATAATTATCGAAGGATAACAAAAGGTTTATCGAGGTCAACTTATAAAACTTGGTTCATCAATGTTGACTTACGAAACTTGTTCACCAAGAGTTCATTGAGTGTTCGATGTTGACGCTTCTTTTGAGTTTATCAATCCTAAATTCTCTTTTGCAATTAATCATCTAATTTTCTAACTATTATTGTCAGATCTTGATTCATGCTCAATTGTTTTAATCTATCATTATTCTTTTGCTTATGTAAATCTACTGTTATCAGTTTTGATTTTAATCTACATTTGCAATTGATTTTTCTTTTTACTTTAATCAATTGTTACTTGTTTATCATTTAATATGTTTTTCTTTAGTTGATGATGTTTAAATTAATTAAGTTTTTTTCTGCCACACTATAAACAAATTTGTTTATGTCATCGGTTTGAGCCAAATGTCTTTAGGAATGACATATAGGTGAGTGCCTAAAAAAATTCGCTTTATGCCTCCAAAAATGTTAAGCCGGTCCTGGACTCATTCGGAGTTAGTCTCCAAATTTGGTGAGGACTGAGGCCTCGTGAACAGCATTGACGTATGGTCATAAAAGCTCATACAACAACCTAAATGGGTAAAACTCACATCCGTGATCGCCATTCACGGATCCAACATGGACCTGCCAACTCATCAAAATTCAGCCAAGGGAGAAAAGCTCAGAGACCGGGATGTCACGTTGGTAGCTTCCGTGAATGCCAATCACGGAACACCCATTTCTCAAAACAAAATCCTTTTCACACCAAAAACCCTCTATAAACTTATAAATTACACCAAAAACAAAATCCTACTTTTTATCCAAAACTTGTTTATCGCATCACATGTTTTAATTAAAAAAAAGACATATCTGATTAATAGGGATCTATAAATACTTTTAATTTCAACACTTGTTTCTCACATCACACGTTTCAATAAGAAAACATATCTAATTAATAAATATCTATTTTTAAAGTAACATTAAAAAACCATCATCATTGTATATAAGCTTCTGAGACCCATACAGTGTTTTAAAGATTATTAAGATTTTTGGTAGGAGTTATCCATAACTTCCCTTAGTTTTCATGATGGCATTCATTATAAATTAAGCATACGGATTATGGACAAAAATGTCATTAGTTCAAAATACGAGGGGTATTTCTGAGTTGTATAACCAATAACAGATTAGTCAAAAAGTCTGGTAATAGTAGTTAACCTCTTGTACTTAATACCATTTACCGATTACCAGCTAATGAAACGGTTACGCCATTTATTAACAACCAATTCTTCCCTGAATTTATTCTTTGAAACTCGCTCATAACATTCGTGAGGAGCAATCACCGATGTCACTAAACCACAAGATCATGGACAGTAAAAATAATAGTTAGTGGTGATAAGTTCATGATGTTTCATAGCAATGATTTACAGTTTTCTACAAACCAGAAAAGAAAGTTGAGATGTTAACTTTTTTGATCAAATAAAACAATTACAAAGACAAATGTTCCTTGGGAACAAAATAAACATCAGAAAAAAATTTTAATATACCTTATGAACAATAATCAACAATGGAGTGTCACCTTCCTTCTCTGAGACTCCCATTGTTCATAACCTCTGACATCGATATTGGTGATGACATTGACTCCACACCAGTTGAGGTGGTTGTATTTGTAGTTGTAGTTGTAGTTGTTGAAGTCATCATGGAAGTATTTTCAGAAGAAAGAGGTTCATCACAGAAAGTGTTGGTAATATCATTAAAATCCCAATCTGTCAGGTAACTAGGTTTTGTCGTGACGGTGTTTATTTCCACATCGCCCGAAAGCATAGCAATCACGCGTGACATTGCTGGTCTTAATGCTGGTGATGATTGAACACATAGAAGGGCTACACCTACCATACGAGTAGCTTCTTGTTCATCGAAAGATGACAAAGATGGATCTACAAGCTCCAAATGTTGGTTGCTTTCGTATAGAGTCCATGCCTGAAAATACCATGAGTTTACTTAATTATTACATATGAAATCAAGAAAAAGAATTTTCATGTTGGTATAACTAGCATGATTATTATAGTGTATAAGTGGTAGCAACTTAGTCTGTTTGTGTTTTATCTCCAAATTTAGCTAAAAGGGGAACGGGTCATACGATTGCAAAGTCACCTAAACTCTAATTTTGATACAATCAATCTCCTAAATTGATTTTATCTAAAGATTCAGATTATAACTATGATTGAGAATAGCTCCGTTTGTAACCACTAACCATAATTCCTCAAGTAATCATCTATAGAGAATAAAAATGGACAAACGGTGTGCATGTCAAACCAAACCCACCCGACATGTTTCAGCCCGTACCAAATAAAAACTAGTTACAACCCATACCTGTTTTGACCGTCACCCAACCATCACCTCTAACTAGTCATGCTTTGGGACCATAGACAAGATCATATGGCTCAAAAAAAGCTTTCCAGGCTTTGGACTAATATGGCTCAGGCTTGACACCTATATGTCTATGTATATTAGCCCATGCTAGTCTTGGCTAAAATAATTTTTATAAATTTGTTTAGAAGTCAACTTCTAATTTAATATGAGCCCATATAAACCAGGCATACATGAGCTCATAAAAGCCTACATATGATCCAAGCAAAAACTCAAGCTTATATGAACCCATAGGAGCTGAACCTATATGAACATAGCCAAAAGTCAAGCTTTAGGCAATCCAATATTCCAATATTTTTCATAAGTAGAGCTTCAAGCCAAGCAACTGTTGGCTCAGCTCGGCTTGGCTTGGCTCGGGGAGTTTCAAATACGACCCCAATCATCTTACCCACTGTAGCAGATACTTCTGTTCAGAATCCAGCTTCTCATCATAGTTGGGCCTCCCGCTAAGAATCTCCAAACAAACAACTCCAAATCCGAAAACATCAGCCTTTGATGTTAAATGCCCGCGCATTGCATACTCTGGTGCTAGATAGCCACTATAAAGAATCCAAGTTATAAATAAATAGTTAGTTATTAATTAACATCAACATATGTCATCGACAAGGCTAGAAGAACTCACATAGTTCCTGCAACCCGAGTACTCATGTGGGTTCTCTTATCATCGTATAATTTTGCTAATCCAAAATCTGATATTTTGGGGCATAATTCTCCATCAAGCAATATATTACTTGCTTTCACATCACGATGCACTATTCTAGGCCTTGATTCCTCATGAAGATAAGCCAGTCCCTTTGCTGTTCCCAAGCATATATTGAAGCGCGTTGACCAATCAAGGTGCAGTTTGGTTTTCCCTACAAGATATCAAGATATTTAGATTTGGTTGTTATGACTAAGACCACGAGAACAGTTGGAATTCCCTTTTCATAATTTATAAACAAAACTGCTGGAAGTATAGGAAAAAGAGAATCGGTGTTCCGATCAGGACAAGTGGGTTGGTTCGTTTCGTCCTCCTATCTCTTTTTCCAGAATTTGGATTATGCTGATAAATAGGGTTACATATTATTGGATCCTTTTCTATTTTCTATTGGTTACAAAGTTGATTGTTGTTGATAAATTCCTGCAAAAGTAAAAATATAAATAAAAATAAAACTAGAGGTGGTAAAATGAGCAGATTGGGTAATGAGTCAGTCAAAATAAGTGGTTTTTTATACATATTAAAACAGGTAGGACCAATCAGAAAAATTAAACTATTTCTACAATAATATAAGTTATTGAATAAGATTATTTAGGAGGTTTTATGCATTATAGTTACGCTTTGAGCGGCTTTCAACTTATATGACCCATTTTCCCATTTCCTTTTATACTAATGTTTAATTACATGTTTGACCCGTTAAAGATAAAAAATATCACGAAATCAATCCATTAATAAGCAAATGGGTCATGATTGCCACTCGAATGAGAACAATGGAAAAAAGCATGAAGATTGATCATAATTATCACTTCCTCCGTCCCATAATTAATTATCCATGAATAAAAAAAATACAAGATATGTACAATCAATGCAGCTTTTTAGCAGAATATGTCTATTAACCCTTAATGCATAAAAGATACTGATTAATTCAGAAAGCTTGCAAGATATGATGATAAGGGTAACTAAGAGTAAAATGGGAAAACAATAATTTATAACTATGAATTTTAAAAACTGGACAATAATTTTGGGACAAATTAGAACGAAATTTGTACAATAATTTTGGGACAGAGAAAGTAATGCTCATCTCATTTAACAAGATTGGAACAAGCATCAAACTTTGGGAAAAGAAATTAAATTTGTTTTTTTCCTTCTTTTGTTGTAAAGTTGTGAAATATATTGCTATAATATGATCAAGGTGTATAAAAATTTCACATACCAAAGAGTGCTTGATCAAGACTTTTATTTTCAAGATACTCATAAACCAAAAGTCTTCTAGATCCTTCAATACAAGAACCATGCAACTTAACAAGGTTCCAATGTTGGACAGCTGAAATGGTTGAAATTTCTGTTATGAACTGACTCCTTCCATGGTGTGATGCTACTGATAGTTGCTTCACAGCTACTACACTTCCATCATTCAATTTCCCCTGGGACATAATACAAGTCAATAACATAACTAAATAACAATTATGCACATTTAGTTTATATGGTCAATTTCAGATCTACTGCTTTACATATTACAAATATTTATGTGTATTACTGGCAGCAGAAACAACCACTAAAAAAAAGAATAAACAGTCATCCAAGTGCAGGTGCTAATAATTGTTCCGATTAAAATTAGAAAGATGTCATTATAAATGAGAAAATATTTACATCCTGGATTACTCTCACAAACTTTTATTTTATGAAAATTTGGTGAGTCTACTATCAGATACAATCAAAGGGAAATACCAAAAAATGAAATCAGTCCAATCTTAGTAACTTCTATACAATCTTCCAAAGAGAGCAAGGATGAATGTAAATAAACATTTACAACAAAAGAGTTTTGCAAATGCAATTTTTGCGAAAAAGGAAATAATCAAACATTTTTTGGTAAATACAAGATTCAGAGGTCTTAATAAATTTGGGCTTTGAATATATAGGAATCAAACATGTAAAAAAGCAGTCATGATACAAATAATAATTCTGATACCCTTACAATCTTAAATATATTTTTAATATGTATAAATAGTTGGATATGATATCAAGAAAGAATTTAAACGTATTTTAAGTGTCCGGTGAAAAAAATTGAAACTCCACAGTGAGCTTAGAATGGAGTGTGGGCCTTATTGTTTTTATGTTTGGGGCAAGTTCCATATACTTCAAGATTAACACAGGCAGCCAAAAAATGTTCGTCTTTGCCACTGAATTCAACCCAATCAGTTTATATCAAACCTTGTAAACAGGTCCAAAACCACCCTCTCCTAGCAAATTTGAGCTACTGAAATCTGCAGTTGCAGTTCTCAGTTCTGCATAGGTATAGGTTTTTACTTTAGGTCCCATTCCAAGAAACTCTGCCAAAAATAAAAGAAAAATAGGTTAAGGACTTCGTCCAAGAAACAAAATGAAAAGAAAATATTATGAAACTAAAATCATTACCGCCTTCATCCCCATTTTTTGACCTTTTCCTTTTCATGTACAAACCAAAAACTAAGAACAAAAGGCTGACAGACGTCACGGCAGCTACAACACCAATGATCATTCCAGTTTTGTTTGAATTGCTCTTAACTTTGAAACCTGTACATAAGAAAATTAGCAATCAGTAGAATCAGAATAAAAATAAAAATAACACACATATTATATATATATATATATATATATATATATATATATATATTCCATTTTTGGTACCGGGAGAAACTCTTATAGCAGAAATTAAAGGCCCATAATCTCCCTGTTCAGGTATGCAGCAGGTCCCCTTCCCAGCCCAAAACAGATGAATTTCAAGATAACTTTGTGTCACAGTAACATCAAAGTCCTTTACAAGAGCTCTTCCAACACCACCTGCCTCCTTTGATATATCAAAATCCTTCTGTCTACGATTTCCCTAGAGAACATTAGAATGTATTTGAGTTGTCTTTCATGAAATGAAAAGAAAAAACAATATGTAGTATAGGTTATAAAACATGAGGGCATGATGTCAAAGCTTCTTCTGTTGACAGCTTTCCTAATTTGTCCCGGTTAGAGGTGGGTCGGCAGATTGAGTGACAGGTCAAAAGTTTAAAACAGATTTGGGGTAAAATGGATACTTTGGTGCACGTCAGGTTGAGTCGGGTTGGGTTGGGTTGGGTTGGGTTGAGTTAAACTGACCAACACTGACTTTACTTGCTGAAAGATAAGTCTTGTTTAATACAGAAAGACTTTCATTCTGAACTTGGGTTTATTTTTCATATTTTTTTATTATTTAACTTGTAATTATGATCTAAAAATACTGAATTATTACAATAATAATCTGAATCATTCAGTAATAAATGATCTATAATACTAAGTAGACTTTGGGTATCAGCCAACATGTTCGACCACTCAAACCCATTAATCATTTAGCTAAATTTTCTATCTGACCCGTATAGGATAAACCCAACACAACAGACACATTCATTAGTAAATGGGTTGAAATGGTCATCCATGAACGAAGAAGTGACTGAAGTATTGAACCAATCACTGATTAACATACAATCAAGATTGTAAATTTCCAAGAAAAAGAAAGGTCTAACCTGGATAAAAATATCAAAGACACGCCTCCCATGACCCTGCCAGGTGTTAGGGGTTCGGTTAAAAATGGTCTCTGCAAAGAAAAGATCTATAGTATATGGCCCGTTTTTTAGCCCTAAACCATAATATCTAAGGGAGCCCGGAGATTTTCTAGAAGTTCTGTAAAGTTCTGGATATCTTGTGTTATCGACTTGAAGTGGGGTGGAAGCTATAAAAGATGGGTCGGTTCGGTCAATGACAGTGCCCCCATGACTAACTGCCCATCTTTCTTGAAAATAGAAAGAAGCTGGTCCAAGGGTTGTAGTGTTCTCAGTCTCGAATAATATGTTGTCGATGGACCTGATTTCTGAGCCGCCACACTTGATTGCAAAGCTGGAATCTTTAGCAAGCAAAACAATATAATCATCAATCGCCAGGTCATCATTTCTGACTAAATTTGATGGATCATTCTTAGAGGATAAACGGTAAGGTCTCATGAATATGATTGGCAAATAAATGGCAAAGCATGCAAAGAGACAGTGAACTTACAAGGTGTCGTGTTCCTGTTGCAAGGAAAGCCTCGCTGAAGACAATGTAATCCTGGAAAAGTACTGCAGATAGAGATGAAATTATTCAAAATGATATAAAACACCGCATCAAAGTTAACTATACCAGTTATAGACTTCCGTTACACTCCACAAGGAATTAGTGTAGTATACAAGCTATAGAATTATATATGCATGCTACTAGGTGTGTGCCATGTGCATGGGTTGGTTTTTGCTCTAAAACCCAACAAAAAAAGAAGGTTCGGTTTTGGGTTTTTGAAAACCATTTGGTTTTGGTTTTATTTTTGGTTTTTGGCTTTCTGTTTTCACAATGGCTTCAGTTCGGTTTTGGTTTTTTCAGTTTACGAGCTTAAAATTTTGAGCCGAAAAGTTAAGTTGTTGAGATATGTTATGATCGGTGAAGAACAATTCCCACGATATATAAAAAAGCATATACTTATTTATGTAACATATAAATAGCTCTACTAGTATCATTGGCTCGCACCGCCGTCTGTGTCCTGGTTTCAATCTTTGGTTTGCTTGTATATGGTGATTTGGTGATTTTTTCTTCCTCTTCTTCTCCCACGGCTCTGATACCAATTGTTAGCCCAAAATCTTATATCACAAATAAAAACAATCAGATTTGTTTTACCTCCACACTGAAGTTTATCAATATTAGACAATATTATATATATATATATATATAGGGGCTAGAGTGTAATTGTCTTTTTTATTTATATCCTTGTTGTCTCTTCATGATATTTCAATAATATACAACCAGTTACATTCTCTGATTTGGTATCAAAGTGATAGGAATCATGTGCTACTCTTTAGTTGTCTTTTGTAATTGTGGGGGGATTAGTGTAATTCCTAGCTCTATAAATAAGGGTCATTGATCATGTGGTAAGGTAGGGAAGATATTAGTTAAGTGTTAGGCTCATTGCTTTAGCATGAGAAGGGCATAGCCCTGGACCACTTCGGTGGGTGTTATCCTTTGTAGATCCTTTGGACCGTCTTCTTCAATTCAATATACTTAAGTATTGATTTCATCATTCCTATATCTAGTTCGATACTTATCACAGAGCCTCATCGGCTCTCTGCCTTTACACCTTCACAATTCTGATAAATTCTGCTCTTCCTTCCATGTTCACAATGGCTCCTATTATTGCTTTTTCACAAACCAAAAAGACCGCACACAATTCCCACAAGTTTGGATTCACTCTTTCACCCAACAATTATGGTTATTGGAAGTTGATGATTCAACCATTTCTTGTTACTAACAACCTGATTGCATATGTCGATGGTACAATTCCTTGTCCATCAGAAACCGTTCACGTTACCACATCTGAAAAAGGAAAAGAAGATGCACTCTCTGTAGAAACTCAACCCAATCCAGATTTTGCTGCTTGGGTATCAAACGATGCTCATGTACGCATGTTGATTCTGTCCACTATTTCTGAATTGTCATTTCAACATGTTCATGTCACAACATCCCGGGAGTTGTGGTTGTCTATTGAGCCTGCATATGCTCCTCATACATCTTCAAGGGAATACACCCTCAAAACTCAACTTCTACGAATCACAATGAAAGGTGATGAGTCAGCATCTGCATATTTGGCCCGTGCACAAGAATATTCCAATGCTCTTGCCAATATTGGCGAGCCAATAAAGGAAAAAAGATTTGGTTATGCTCGTGATCTCTGGTCTTCGAGATGAATGTAATGGGTTAAAATCAACCCTCCTCGCGCGTCAACTGCCCACCGCCTTTGCCGAGCTCCCTGGATTATTATTGATCATGAGTACATGATCAAAAAGCCATCAGAAGGGCCCCCATCACAGGTATATGCTACTGCTGCAATCTCCAGCAGTCTAACTACTACTGCTCCACCTCAATCTGAGGCTGTCCAGGCCATTCAACAACTTGCTACCCAACTTGGGTTACAACTTCAACCAATAAGCACTCCATCAGCCCAAGCTTTTTACACAAATCGCAACAGGAATAACCGTTCATGTGGTCGTGGATCAAACCACTCAGGCAAAACCGTGCGCGAGGGTCTTACAACAATCGAAATCAAGGTAACCGAAATCAATTTAGTTGGGTTTCTAATCAAAATACTGTGTATGGAACATGTAACAGGTGTGATATTGGTCATGTTCCTTCCTAATGCCCAAATCGTGACCCTGCCACTATAAGAACAAGACAACCACCAATAGCAAATTATAGTGATTATCGTTCTCAAGCATCTACCTCTTGGCTCCCAAACACTGGTTCAAATCAACATGTTGCCCCAGATCTCTCTAGTTTTGATCACTCTGAAGCATACTATGGTGATGATAATCTTCAAGTTGGCAACGGTAAGGGTTTACCGATTCTCCATATTGGTTTCTCTCATTTTTACTCTCCAAAACGACAATTCTCCCTTAAAAATATCCTTCATGTTCTTGAAATCAAGCGTAACCTTTTATCTGTTCAACAATTTTGCAAGGATAATTCTGTATTTTTTGAATTTCACTCTTCTTATTTTTGTGTGAAGGACAAGCTCACCCGCACTACCCTCCTCACTGGTCCAAGTAATGACGGACTGTATTCGCTCCAACTACCGTGGATACAACCTGTTTCTAAAGTCTCTTTCTCTACCACACATGCTTCTTCCTCCACCTGGCATCAACGGTTGGGACATCCTCATCCTCATCTATTAAAATTTATGCTTTCTAAGTATCATTTACCAGTATTGAATAAATGTTCTACTTCTTTTTGTGATGCTTGTTTTGTGGGAAAATCATCCAAACTTCACTTGGTCCCATCCACTTACAAACAATCCCATATTTTAGACTTGGTGTTTTGTAATGTATGGGGGCCCACCTCTGTTGCTTCGTTTGATGGTCATCGATATTTTCTTTTATGTGTGGATCATTATTCTAGATTTATGTGGTTCTTCCCTTTAAAAATGAAATCGGATGTTTATGAATTGTTTAAAAAATTCTTCTTATGGCTGAACGTCAATTCCAAACTAAATTAAAATACGTTCAAACAGATCGGGGAGGTGAGTTTTGAAACCTCTCTCAGTTTTTCTCTCAACTTGGTATTATACATCGTCTCTCATGTCCGCATACAAGTGAGCAAAACGGGTTTGTTGAGTGTCGTCACCGCCATGTGGTTGAAACTCGGCTCACATTGCTCGCCCAATCAAAAGTTCCTCAATGGTTTTGGCACTTTGCGTTTGACACCGTTGTATATTTAATAAACAGAATACCTTCTAGAACAAACCAACACATCTCCCCATTCGAAATTGTCTTCCAACATCAGCCTAATTTCTCGTTTCTTCGTGCATTCGGGTGTCGATGTTATCCGCATATTCAGTCATACAACAAGCACAAGAAGGACTTTCGTTCCCTGCTGTGTGTTTTTCTTGGATATTGTCCTGATCACCACGATCACAGATGCTTTGATCCCAACACTGACCGAATCTATGTTGCTCGACATATGAGATTCAATGAACAACTATTCCCATTTGATACACCTTCTCACACTTCTATCCCATCATCTGCAGATCCTTATGTCTCATCCTTTCCCAATCCTCCACCAACCTGTGATTCTTCACCACAACACCAATTCACACCTACCTCAACTAACCCGCCAGATCAACTGCACCCTTCCGTTTCATCTCCCCCAAATCTGTCTACCACGTCACAGCCCATTTCTGTTCCATTTACAGTGGACCCACCTGTTTCAAATGTCCACCCACAACCATCCGCACCGCCTCTTCTTTATACATATCACCATCGTCACCCTTCCACTACTTCACAACCCACTTCTACTTCCCGAACTCGTCTAGCAAATCTAAGACCAAATCCCAAACGAACCACACCCTTTACCCCCTCTTTGTTTCATACTCATACCAAATCATGTGACATTGAACCACACACCTTTACTGAGGCCAACAAACACCCTGACGGCGTAAGGCCATGGCTGAAGAGTACTCAACACTTATGAGAAACGGCACATGGTCGCTTGTTCCACGTGTTCCGGGTTCCAATGTGGTCAACTGTAAATGGCTATATACATTAAAACACGATCCGATAAAGAATGTAACTCGGTATAAGGCTAGACTTGTCACAAAAGGCTATGGGCAAAAACTAGGTATTGATTTTCAAGAAACGTTTAGTCCGGTTATAAAACCAACCATTATTCGTGTTGTACTCTCCTTAGCAGTTACGCAAAATTGGCCTCTTGGACAACTCGATGTACACAATGCTTTCTTACATGGGAATCTTAGAGAGACAGTATACTTAGAACAACCTTCGGGATTTGTGAATCCAAACAAACCGGATCATGTGTGCCTCCTTCACAAATCATTATATGGGCTTAAGCAGGCACCTCGGGCTTGGTTTGAACGCCTCTCTACAGCCCTCCACAGTCTTGGTTTTCATGGGTCTAAGACGGACCCGTCATTATTCATTTATTCATCTCATGGCACTTTATTGTATATGCTTGTGTACGTGGATGATATTATCTTGACAGGTAACAATCCACAAAAACTTGAACATATGGTCACGAACCTATATTGCATGTTTTCTCTCCGTGACATGGGGTCTGCTTCATATTCCCTTGGCATTGAACTTGTTAATCAAGGACGGGATGTGATATTATCATAGCGAAGGTACATTCAAAAGCTGCTTACTCGTGTTGGCCTTGATCGAGCAAAGGTTGTGACTTGTCCCATCACAACCACTGCAAATCTTGCCCTGGGTGATAGTCCTTTGTTTTCTGATCCAGTTAAATATCGACAAACTGTCGGTGCTCTTCAATATGTCACCTTGTCCCGACCGGATCTCACTTTGGCGGTTAACAAAGTTTGTCAGTTTATGCATGCCCCGACCGAGAATCAGTGGTCAGCGGTTAAACGCATCTTGCGTTACTTACAGGGTACTATGGCTTATGGTCTCCTCATCAAACATGACTCG
>BJCM01267288.1:0-39424 GCA_018326385.1 Flaveria bidentis | reverse complement strand
ACGTGTATGCAAAACTTAGCGGAACTAACGGAGTTGGATAACGGAAAATTACCGGATATCACATTTATTGCATACAACATTTGGAAACTTTGATCATTCATACTTACCACTTAACAAGTGAGTTTCGTGGGCCCTTTTTACGCTTATACAATACTTCAACATTTACAAACATGGGGGAAAAGTATGCTCACCCATTTTCTATGTTGTACAACTTACATTATTTACATACTTGGAATCAACGTGTTACTGTTTTGTGAGTACTTATCTGATACATGCTTGAGTTCGCCATGTGGTACTTTCTTTGCAACCATTTAATTCCATAATGGGAACCAACGGATAGGTATTGGTAGTACTACTGGTTTGAAACCCCCATCCTTGTCGGTTGGTATACTAGTTGGTACCAACAGTGGCCAGGAACGGGCCCTTGGGTGAATATATTCCGATAAGATTTTGTGTGTACGTCATTAGGGTTGATTGTAAAGCTCATTGTCATGTGATTTTGCTTACTTGTAACTGTACACACGGTATTCCATAACAATTACTATACAACATCAATTACTTACTTACTATTTCGACCTGCGAGCTCACCAACAATTTTGTTGACCATTTTGAGCATATCTTTTCAGGTGACAATGCTAATTGAAGATCTAGGTGTGTTGCCTTAGTGGAGACCCTAGGATGAATTTTTGAGACTAAACATATTTGACAAACATT
The DNA here is from genome assembly GCA_018326385.1 of Flaveria bidentis. Taxonomy (NCBI): domain Eukaryota; kingdom Viridiplantae; phylum Streptophyta; class Magnoliopsida; order Asterales; family Asteraceae; genus Flaveria; species Flaveria bidentis. The sequence goes on along the minus strand of BJCM01267288.1, from coordinate 38,710 downwards.
CATCTTGAAACATTGTTGTAGTCTGATTAAACAACTTCATTCTTTTGATACTTGTTCCCCGGTTGTGGGAATTACATTACAATTGTTACTACTTTGACTATGTGAATCATTTAACATGTTTATGCTTATGGCTATGTTTGTGAATATTGACTAAACACGACACAAGTCTCCTTTGTGTCGTGTGTCGTCATGACACGCTTTACCATCATTTATTATATTGCATCTCTATTGTTTACCATGTGTTATGACGATCCCGTCTCGTTACATCCTCGTGTTTCCGCTCTTAGCGAGGGTGTGACAACTCCCCTCCAAGTTAAGCTCCACCGGAAGTGGAGGTTAAGGTTGAACAACCTGAGACAACACAACCTGAACCTCCTGTTGAATCTAAACAAGCTTCATCTTCTGATCCACAGCAGGGTCAGACTCCCTCTCCTTCTGAACCTGTGAGAGAGGAATTCCCAACTGAGAAAGACAAAGAAGATCAATCAGGTGTTGCAGGTCAATCTTCTCAGTTAAAAAGAACAAAGAGAAAGAAAAGGATGGCTTCAAAGCCAAAGAAAAAGAAGAAGAAAGAAACATCCTTTTCTTAACCTCAAGAGGAGACAGAAGATCGTGAGGATGTGCAGCCAGAGGATGTTTCATCATCTCCAAATCAAGTAGCTCTTCTAGCATCAGAAAGACCAATCCTGTCCTGGACATACACCACAAATCCAGAAAGATGGCATGTCATTAGAGATCATGGCATTAAAGATGTCTACGCATGGCAAGACATGTTCAATCTGCCTCTTTATGATCTCTTTGACATGAGAAGAAACTTTGATAGTCTGAGGGATCCTAATCATCTCATGAAGAAAGTGATGGTCATTATTATGATGAGGACTGTCAATATCTGAAGTCTCCAAGTGTTTTGGTAGCATCAGCCTAGGGGGAGTTTGTAGAGATTATATGAAGAGGCTGATGCAACCCAAACACCCAAAGTCTCTCCTGCATGCATGCACATGGGTACTGAAGAAGAATACTTCGAAGGTTTCACACAAGCAACATGAATATTCTTAGTGTGAAATCTTCCGAAGCCAAGACCACTATCTTCCGAAGCCAAAGATGAAGTCTTCCAAAGATTCAGAGACAAAGTCTTCTGAAGCCAACACTTGAAGACAAATTTCTTCCGAAGTCTTTTACCACACATGCTTTATCCGATGTACTTTACATAAAGTTGGATACCTTTCCGTTGTATCTCTGTAAAGTCACCAACTTTCATAAGTTGGTGAAAAGGTCCATACTTTTAGTAACTATACATTAAGGTCTTGAGTCTGTAAACTTTCTACTTCATGTACTTTATCCTTTTTGTAATAGATTTGGATGCAAGCTATGGCATGTCATAGTCACTAGTCAAAAGGCAATCTGCCTTTTGACTCTACAATTGATTTTGTTTTGTGTCTAGTCAATGGTATCCAGCTGGCCTTCAAAGTACGAATGACTGTAGGATGTATATATGTATCTCAAGTACTTGTAATTTTCTTTTATGCATTGTAAAACTTGTAATAGAACTTGAGAAGGCAATATACTGCAATCTTGAAAACCATCTCCTTGTGTATCTTGTTATCTTGTTCTGTCTCTTAAATACTTGTGTTCTTAGTGTCATCTCTTGAGGTTAACCAGTTTCACTGTCTGATTAAGTTGAGTGTTCTTAACCAACTCTCCTCTTTGTGTTTTTGTGTTATATTTGCATACTCTTCAATGATCCTGCAAATTCTTATTAATTATCATATATATACTTGTCCGTCATGTGAGTTCTCCATGTCTCTTTTTACTTTATTTCACATATTTTAGGGTGAAACATGTTAAACTTATAAACTTACATTTGTAAACATCTTGATACTTGTAAATGTACATGCAATTCATCTTTATTTTTTTATCATGGTTATTTGTAATATTGTGAGTCTTATATGATGGACATTATATGTTGACAATCATTAACTATTGCTAGCATGGCGACGTCATAGATCTATGGTCCTGACAAGCCTATTTGGTGCTAAAGTTGATGTATTGCTGGCTCCGGATGACGTATCACTTGTTCATTATGGGAACCAAGTACACTTAGCTAATTGTTATAAACTTGTAATCTTAATCTAGGTCAAGGTATGATTGTAGCAATATGTGTTCTATAAACCTGCATAATTTATAACCATTGACATTAATTGCTACTTGTAAATCTTTTGATATATTTATGTATATTAAACCCTTGAAAACTCACTAACTTTTATACTTGACCTTTTATTTTTAACACGTTTCTGGAAATGCTCTAGTTTGAAGCCATCTCTTGAAGTTGCTAACATCTAGGATTTGGATCTAGATAATTGAATAAAATGTCTTGGATTAGTTATCTTATGTTATGTTTGTTTCTTATTCGAGACTTATGGTTGTAATTTGCATTTAAAAACTTATTATAATGATATTTTTATTAAATGATAGTGTTATATGGCTATGAACAATCTAAACCCTCACATCTCGACGATTTTGCCGTTAAGGTTGGGGTGTGACAATATCAAAAGCTTCTTCCGAGTCTAAAAAACTCTTCCGAAAAGAAGATTTTCCTTGGAGGAATGTGGCTTCGGATGATATACATAACATCTTCCGAGGGTTAATTCCTCTTCAGAAGAAGTTATACTTAGTGAAATTTTGATAAAAAAATTTGGAACATAGCTTAGATTGTATTAACAAAAACAAAACACATTTTGAAAAGGTTTTCAAATGAGATGGACTAATCAATATATATCATTCCAATAGTTGTAATAAGATACTTGAATCTTTGTTTATCAAATGCTTTGGTGAAAAAATCAGCATATTGTTCATTTGAATCAACTTTGATTAGTTTGATCTGACTTTTCTCATGAATATCTCTTATGAAAGATACCTAATGTGAATATGCATCGTCTTGGAGTGCTTCACAAGATTTTCTGTAATGGATATAGCATTGTTGTTGTCAATGTTGATAGGAGTAATCATGAAATTGAATACATAGTCTATCATCTAGATTTAAATCCATAGTAGTTGAGCACAACAACTAGCAACAACAATGTATTCAGCTTCAGCAGTAGATGTTTAAACATAGGATTGCTTCTTGTATTACCATGAGGTGATCCTTCCACCAAGAAATTGACATCCTCCTGATGTTGATTTCTTGTTGATATTCAAACCACCAAAATCACCATCAGAATAGCCATAGAGATTGAAATTGTTGTTCCTTGGATACCAGAGACCTAGTTTAGGTGCTCCTTTAAGGTATCTAAGAAATCTCTTGGCAGCAACTAGGTAGGACACCTTTGGAGCAACCTAAGATCTTGCACATACGCAAGTTGCAAACATAATATCAAGACTACTTGTTGTGAGATACATCAGAGAACCAATGATTGCCCTATACTAATGTTGATTAGTATCCTCCCCCTTAGATTCAGGACAAAGAATGTGATTTCTGGGTATAGGTATCTTAGCTAGCTTACAATCTTTCATATCAAATCTTTCTAAAATGTAAGATACATATTTAGATTGATTGATAAAGAACCCTTCCTTCATTTGGTTTACCTGAATTCCAAGGAAAAAGTCCATCTTTCCTATGGAACTCATCTCAAAATTCTTCTTTATAATTCTCTCAAAGTCTTCGCACATTTGGTCATTTGAGGAACCAAATATGATGTACCACAGCCTACTTGCTTGGTACAACCCATAGAGAGCTTTATCCAATTTGCACATGTAGTTGGGGTGTTGTGGGTTTTCAAATCCTAGAGGCTGGCACATGTAGACTTCCCTATCTATATTCCCGTATAGAAAGGCACACTTGACATCAAGTTGGTAGATAGTAAAATTCTTGGATGTGGCATAAGTAAAAAAGATCCTCACTGCCTCAAGTCTTGCAACACGTGCAAAGACATCAGTGAATCAATTCCTTCCTCTTGATTGTATCCTTGAACCACAAGTCTTGCCTTGTTCTTGATAATCAAGCCTCTATCATCTCTCTTCTTCCTGAAGACACATTTAGTTCCTATTAGTACTTGATCGGATGGTAGCAGACATAGGTTTCAAACCTTTTGTCGCTTGAAATGAAGCAATTCCTCTTGTATTGATTCAACCCAGCGACTATCTTTCAAGACATCTTCTACTTTCTTGGGTTCCATCTGAGATAAGAAGCATGAGTACAAGCAGACATTCCCATTGTGAGTTTTTCACCTTGTTCTCACACCTTCAGAGACATCTCCAATGATGTTCTCAACTAGATGAATGTTGTGAATCCTAAGCCTAGGGATCACATCCAGTTGCAAAGATAGATCCAAATTAGACATATTTTGCTCTGGAACTTGAACACTTGGACTGGCTGTTGTTTCAAACTCATTCATTGAACACTAATTGAATGAATGAGAAACATCATCAGTTTCAGTTGACTGTGGGGCAACATTGATAGTTTCATGTTCCTTCATAATGTTGTTTCCATCAGCTTGGTATTGTCTATTATTACCTGATGAGTTTTGAGGATCACTAGGATGACAACTTGTTAAAGCTCCACTATCTCCTTAAATAACTATGCTATCAGATCTGATAACTACAGGAGCTTGATTTTTAGCAAATCTTGGAGAACTTGGAAGAGGTTTGCGTAACTCAAATAGTTGATCATCATTAGAATGACTTTGAGTACCTGTTCCAGCTAAAACATTCTCACAAGAAGGTTTAGAATTGTTTAAAAATAATTCTAAATAAAAAATATGATCAGGGCCATTACCCCTAATACAAGAAGTATGCTCATTGACAACAATGTTGGATGATTCCTTAAATTGTGATTTTTAATGTTGTAAACTCTATAGGCAATAGAGTTGGAGGAATAGCCAACAAAGATAGCATCATCCGACTTTTCAGCAAATTTTGGCACATTGTCCTTTGTGTTAAGTATGGTACACCTACTGCCAAAGGACCTAAGAAAGCTAATGAATGGTGGCCTCTTGTTTTGTAGCTCATAAGGGGTTTTTCCATGTGGATAACTACAAGAACTATGTTCTACACATAACATGTAGTGTTGACTACCTTTACCCAGAATGTTAGAGGAAACTTTGAATCATCTAACATAGTTCGAGCATCCTCAATTAAGTGTCATGTTCCTCCTCTCAGCAACACCATTTTCTTGAGGAGTTCTAGGAGCACTTTATTGTCTGACAATCCCTTTTGAGTTACAAAATGTGTGAAGAACTTGATTCTTAAACTCAGTCTATTGATCACTTCTAATTATTTTAACCTTGTGATCAATTTGATTTTCTATTTTAAGAATAAAAGATTTTAAAGTTTCAACAGTTTCATCTTTAGTTCTTAAAAAGAAAACCCAAGTAAATTTTGTAAAATCATCAACAATCACAAGGCAATATGATTTCCTTCCAATGCTCATTATATTTGTGGGACCAAATAGATCCATGTGCAATAAGTGTAATGGAGTGGTGATAGAGTTAACTATTTGGTTTTGTGAGATGCTCTATGTTGCTTTCCATTTAACCAATTTATTCATGGTTTTAAAATTGACATGAAACATACCTTTTTGCCACAAAGTTGCCTTATCACCATCAGCTTTGGAAAGAAAGTATGATACTTCACCCATAGGAGAAGCATTGTTCATATCCAACTTGTACATATCCCATTTCTAGGGAGATCTTAGAAACACCAATTCCTAAGGAATTGTCGTCCTAGGTTTGAGGAACATGTGTTCAAGCTGTTTGACAAAGTTACTGAGAAACACTTAACAAATTGGTGAAAAACATTTGGTGCTTTTGACCACAAAACTGAGAAACACTTAACAAATTGTGTTCAAGTTGTTTGACAAAGTTACTTTGTCAAATCTTAACTTGCCAATGGATACACTTCCTCTTCCAAAAATGTATCCTCTAGCCTCACCTTCAAATTGAATAGAACCTCCCTCACAATGTTGAAAGTATTGAAGAGAGATATGTTCCCAGTCATGTGCCTAGAGCATCCACTGTCTACAATCCACACATTGTTATTCTTGTCATATGGATGTCCCTGCACATAAGGTGAAAAGTTAGTTTTTTATTGGAAACCCAAGCGTTATTGGTCTTGGGATTTTCTAATGATAAGGATTTAATTGAACCAAAATATATGCATGGGGGTTCAATAGATGTTTGTGAAGAAGAGGTTTGGGTTGAAGCATCTTCTTTGATCTTCCATTCCATCCATTGGCTAATCAATGTAGATGAGCTTGTTGAAGCTTGAGCAGCATGGAATTCTTCTGAAGCTTCTCTATTCTCGGAAGTAGCCTTCACCACCTTTTCTTCCGAAGAAGTCTTCTTCTTGGAAGGTTTCAAGGGTGTTTTCTTGTTCTTTTGAACTTTCTTAGCCTTAACTTCCGAAGCTATTTCCCTTTGGAAGAATAAGTTTCTTCCAAAAGCAACTTTGTTTCGGAAACAAACTTTTCCTTCTTCATCACTTGAACCGTATAATAAGCTCCAAATTTGAAACCTTACTTGACTCCTTCTTTCTTAACATTATTTGCATAATGTGTGCTTGTAGGATAGTAGTAATAATCTTTAGCCATGTGGTTTTGCAAACCACTCATTATATATGCAATGTTAACCTTTTGGGAAATTGAGGACTGTTGTTTTTTGCTTTTCTTGTCTTCATCGGTAATCTTTCCCCTTAAGTTTTGATCCTTCTGCAAAACAGGTTCGCTCGTACTACACACCTCTCCTGGATCAGAGTTTCCAACCACCTGGAATCTAGCTAAATTGAACACACCTTTTTGTTTTGGGTCAAATTTCAGCATCGATATAGCCACTTTCTTAGCAGTTTTTTCTGGGTACCTTAGCCATGTTTCTTCTAGCATTGGTGGTTAGGGGTTGATCATCACTGGTGAGAAAGGGTTAGTTTACCTGGTTCTTCCCTGTGATGGTCTCCATAGTTGCATCATTCTTTAACACATAGAAAGGTGGATCAGCGGATGGAACCTCTTGCTCATCAGTCCCACACCTTGGTTATCTAATAGACTCATAAGAATGTGATGGAGAATTTTCATTGGTTCCCAAGCCACCTTTGTTTTGATAACAAAGTTTTGAGTGAGAGGATGATGCAAAAATGGCTTGGAAGTTTTGCTCAGAAATTGTATGCTTCATGGCTTGAGCTACAGCTATGACAAGCTGGGCTTAAGCCTTAGTCAATTTGGATATTAAATCTTTGATTTGAGTCTTGTAGTTGGTATATTTATGTTTTAACAAGGACATAGTTTTCTCTAACTCTTCAATTTTCTTTTGATAGTCAGATTCAGCCCTTTTAAAATCAAATTTTAAGATATTTAAAGACTCAATTTCATATTTAATTTCCATAATGTAGTCCTGATACACTTTAACTTTTGTAATGCAAGCTAGAGAAAAGATGTGTTCATATATCTTAATGTCATTAGTTCTAGCCATCAATGCTTGAGCATGAGTCACATCATGTACCATGAAGCTTCGGTCAACTTCTTGAGCTACAATAGCTTTATGTTGTTTAATTGACTTCCCGGAAGCTTTAGGTGTAGTAGGATGTGTGGAGGCTTGAGAGGTTTCCGGATTTGATTTGGGAGCCTTGCATTACCTAGAAAAGTGACCAAGTTGGTTACAGTTGTAACATTTAGCCTTTGTCTTGTCGAACCCAAACTTGCTGTTAGTTAGGTTCTGGGGAAACTGCCTTTCGGTTTCTTGAAGAACTTCTTTGCCCTGTAAATTAACAGAGCCATTTGTTGGACAATATCCATGTATTCCACATCATCTGGGCTGAAACATTCTAGATGATCAAACCAAAACTAAAAATCTCTAGAATGCCCATTTTCTAAGAAAAAGGCACAACTATCCTTGAAAGGACTCGACTAAGCCTGTTGAGACCTTGCAGTCTTACGGAATGTGATGTATGCCCAAAAGAATAGGATGGCTACTGTAAGTAAGTCAGGTACTACTAAGGTTAGGAGTCCTGAGCCTTCAACAACCATTAAAGTGTTGTTAACAGGAAGACTTGAGGGTCTGCTCACCTGGTGACCTCTTGTTTTCCATCTCTATATGGTATCCATCAAGGATGCTATATAGTTCAGTGATGGTAAGGGAGTTCAGGTTTTTTGTCCTCTTGATAGAAACACAGAAGAACGTCCACTCATTTAGGAGTTGTAAGTATACCAACAAATCTGATGCAGTCAAAACATTCAAAGCATCCAAAGTCTCTCTACATGCATGCACTAAGTTATTGAAGTAGAAATGCTTCGGAAGTTTTACAATTCACATCAGAAATACTCCAAGTGTAAAATCTTCCAAAGCCAAGACTAATATCTTCTGAAGGTAAATATGAAGTCTTCCGAAGCTTCAAAGACAAAGTCTTTCGAAGCCAATTTTATGAAGACAAATTTCTTCCGAATACTTTTATGTACATGATATTATCTGATGTACTTTTCCACAAAGTTGGACCACCATTCCACTGCAACTGTGTTTGACTTACCAACTCTCACAAGTTGGTGAAAAGGTCCATGCTTTTGGAATACTATACATTGAGGTCTTGAGTTTGAGCATTCTACTTTATGTACTTTATTCTTTTTGTAATATATTAGGATGTGAGCTATGGTATGTAATAGTCACTAGTCAAAAGGCAATCTGCCTTTTGACTCTACATTTGATTTTGTTGTCTAGTCTTATGTATCCACTTGGCTTTCAAAGTATAGCCGGCTGTAGAATGTAGTATATGTATCTCAAGTACTTGTAACTTTAAGAGAATGATTCGTAACACTTTGTAATAGAACTTGAGAAGCAATATACTGAAATCTTGAAAATGAAATACTTGTATTGTTATCTTGTTCTGTCTCTCTTTTACTTGTGTTCTTAGAATCTCCCATAATAGTTAAACTAGTTCCCTATTTGATTTGCTAAGTATTCTAAAGAACTCACCTCATTTGTGTTATTATGTTGTAAAAGTGCATTGCCCCTTATAACAGTCTTGCATTTGGTATCAGAGCCTGCTAAAGCTCTTGATATAAGATCTCACCATCTTAAGATCCCTCGCACACACAAAACACTTAACAACTCAAATGGAAGCTATCACCAAGGCTGATATGGAAACTGGAACTATGACAAAGTCTCCACTGATCACTCCTAAAGACTTTGATACTTGGTGTTGATACATATATGTACCTAGTTTATATGCTTAATGTAAAGTCTGTCATGTCTTACACATACGTAATGAATGAGTTGAATGAAATATAATATGTGGTTGATGCTTATAATGTTTAATATTTCATTGTATTATTGTGTGTTAAAGTATAATGAACTTACTATATAGGTTTGAGGTTGTTGTGCATAGTTCTTAGTCAATAATGATTGAGAAATGTGTTCAAACTTAGTCGTATGAGTGTTCATGCGAATAGACCATGCTAATGCACCATACGCATGAATATCTCATGCTAATGGACCAGTCGCACGACTGAACCAGGAGACTGGATCAGTCGCACGATTGAGACATAAGATTGACACATTCGCACGACTGAACCTTCAGTCGTGCGTATGGATCAATTGCATGATTCAATCGCACGACTGAACCATGCAAATGGTTCAGTCATACGATTGGAAACCCATAACCTATAAATACCACCTAATTCGTGGAAAAACGTAACACTTGAAGAATTTTGACCTAGTTGTCTAGAGCGTCCAGAAACCCTACTCCAAGTTCATTGTTCGCATATGATCATCTTCTACTCATTCTTAATGTTTCTTTAATCGTTAGATTGATCGGGATTGCCTTCTCACTGATTAGATCACCAATCAAATAGGATTTTGCATTATTTGATCTGTTTTCAAGCATAATCAGTTAGTACTCCTTACGTACACGGTCCTAACAAGTGGTATCAGAGCTTTGGCTCTTGATTTTGCGTGTGATTCGATTAGTTTCGGTGTAAAAATCACGTTTTTCATTCAAAAACATCATCTTTTTGAGTAAAATAGTGTTTTCGACTTCTCCAGGTCTCAAAGTTTACGTTTTTCGGCTTACGACAGATTAGGGTTCGTGAAAAAACGTATTTTTGTGTCAAAGTGTCTAAAACCTTCGAATTTTCAAAAAAACAACAGCCTTGAGTCTCACGATTGGCTGAATCGCACGACTGAACTCAATCGCACACCCATTCATACGATTTAACTCAATCTCTCATCCATTCGTACGACTGAACATCTTTATTCATTTGTGTCCATTCGCACACTCCATATGTACGACTAAATCCAATCGCGCGATCGAATTCATTCGCACGCTTCATTCGCATATCTCATCTACACGACTGAGTCATCTGCATTGGTCATCCACATTTGTCCAATCGCACGATTGACTTATCCGCATTTGTCTAATCGCACGATTGACTCATCCGTATTTGTCCATTCGCACGAGTGAATCAACTTAGTTCTAAAGTTCAAAGTTCAATGAAATGGAAGATCAGTTCTCTGCATTTACTGACGGTAGGGACTCACAAATCCATAACCTCCTGCTTCTGGAAAATGAAATTGGGAATCACAATAAACCACCTAAACTTATAATTTTAAATGATTACCCAAAATGGAAACAAAGATTTGAAATCTATCTTAATGGAGTTGATCCTAAGCTTTGTGAATCTATTGAGACAGGTTATAGTATGCTAGTCGGTGCTGATGATCTTAAATTAACTTTGGGAGGTGTGACTGACAGTCAGAAAGCGAAGTACAATGTTGAAAAGAAGGTGTATGCCCTGTTGACTCAGTGAATACTAAAAGACATATTCCATCCGTTTTCTGAGAACAAACAGGAAAAGAAGTTATGGGAAGCTTTGGAGAAAGATACGACGGGAATGCAACGTTGAAAGCTTTGAAGGCAAAGGCTCTGAAGAAGGAGTTTGATAAATTCTCTTCGATGGGGAAAGAAAGCTTGGATGATGTTATAGACATGTTCTACCATCTAATGAGTGAGTTGCACACTCATGGGGTAACCACGTCTATGGAAGATAAGGTGTCAAGTTTTGCAGATGGTTTGCCAGAGAAATGGGACTCGTTTGTGTCGAATCAAAGACAAAACGATATTCTTTCAAAGTTGGATATAAATGACTTCACATTGAAATTGAGAGAGGAAGAACTGAGGATGAAATACAAGTCTCGGAAAGGATCCTATGACCAGAATCCTTTACTTTATAACTCCACTCCCACTCCAACTAGTTCAGGAGCACCTCTTCAAACAACCTTTGTGTCTAGTTCAGCCGCTCCTCCTCAAACCACAGCTTCAGGATCTAAAACGTAAGGGTCATCTAGTACCCAATATATTGTGCCTGAAGCAAATGCTACTAAGTTGAAGACTGAGAATCTCATTGTGGAGCTTGCAAAGGAGCACATGGACCTTCTATTAGCGGTTGTTCATTCCTATGATAGTCTAGTTGCGGGGAAGATTGAAAATTGCCATGTAGCAGATGAAGACTACGAGCAGGTGGACGAAAATGAACTAGAAAGAATGGATATAATGTGGGCTTTGGCTAGTGCTGTTAGGAGAGCGAAAAAGTTTGTGAAAAAAGACTGGACAGAACTTGGTAGCCACAAAAGACACTACCTTTGGTTTCGACAATACCAAAGTTACCTGCTTTAACTGTGGAGAAAATGGGCATTTCAAACGTGAATGTGTTAAGCCCAAGAAAATAGGTAACGAAATCCATTCTCAACCTTCAATCGTCAAGACGAACAAATGAGTGGAGCTACCTCTTCAAGCAATGAGACAAAGGCCTTGAATGCTCAAGATGATGAAGGGTAGGATTGGACCTTTCGTTTTGTGTCTCCGGATGAATAGAATATTGCCTGTGTCAAGGGATTAGATGATGACTCTGCAAGTGAAGGAGAAATCACAGTTGAACTAGTGATGTCGGATAACGAAGATACTGTGCATGTGGTAAATCACATGGCTGAAGAAGAACTCAAAATGACATGTTCATCCAAAGAGTCAAATTCGGGATTGATGGCTGATACATCAGATTCTTCACAGGTGAGTACCAAATACCAACTCTTTGAAAATCATGCTTGTATTAAATGTAATAAATTTAGAGAAAGCATTGATCTTAAGTTTGCTAGGTTATTAGACCACAATGATAGCTTGGTAAATGATTTACAACTGTGCATAGAAGCTAATCGGATTTTAAAACAAAACGAGTGAAGTTATAAAGAGAAAATAAAACTTTTAAATAAACAACTAATGGAAACCGAGGTTGTTTCTTTTAACCAAGCCAATGATATTAAGTTCTATTTAAATTCCTTGGAAGAAACTAAGAAAGAAAAAGTAGTTTTAGAAGTCGAAGTCAACTTATTAAAACAAAAACTGCACAGTTGGACCGGTTCTTCTCATATAGTTCAACACCTAGTGAAAGAACAAAATAACGGGGAGGGGACGGGTTACAAAGTGGTTCCACCACCACATGAGATCATGTTAAATACTAAATGTAGACTAGTAAATAAGAATCCAATTAAGGATCATGTGGTGTCCACTCCTCTAGTTAGTGATCTGGATTCCACGGGTAAACCGGTGAATTTTTCACTAAACAGAAGGAGGCTACTTTTAAATATAAAGGTAAGATGCCTATTGTAAATTTGGATGAACAATTTGAAAAGGTTAATGTAAAGTCAGGTTCCAACATGTCTATTTCTGAACCTAAAACGACCAAACTAGTTAACCAACCACGTTCTCCACGTCAAAGTACAAATAAACAAAAGGCTAAAGATGTTAAAAACGTTCAAACAATGAATTTTGTCAAAGAAGAAAAAACATCTAAACAATAAGTGTCCAAACTCAACCAGACTCAAGTCACACCTGTATCACACTCTACCCCACAGAAACAGTTCTATCAACATGTAAAAGGGAGATCTTGCTACAGTTGTGAAAAGAAAGGACATATTGCTTCTAATTGACCTTATTATCAGACTCCCAGATAGAAAATTGAACTTTATGATACTAAACCATGTTTTTCTAAAAGGAGTTCTATCTCTCCAACAAATAGTATAAATGAACCTAAAGTTCAGACTATAAGCCAGTCGTCTGTTTATCACAAACATGCCTTGCATAGAACTAGCTTATGGAAAGAAAAGTCAAGTCAACTGTCTGATGATAAGAACAATATGAAGAATGATATTCCCTCACCCTCAAATGGATAGTGGGTTGAGTTTATGATGTGTGATTCCTCTGGGTCACCCAAGCCAGTTAAGGCTTGGGTGCCAAACCTAAACTGATCATTTCCTTTTAATGTGCAGGGTGTCCGTTACAGTGCTATCACAAACACCTGGATTGTTGATAGTGGGGCGTCTAGGCACATGACCAGGAATCTGTCTCTCCTTTTTAATGTCAAACAAATTAAAGGGTGACATGTATCTTTTTTGGGGAACAAAGGAGGATACATCACAGCTCAAGGCAAAGTAGGAAACTAGAAAGTCAAGTTTGATAAGGTCAACTATGTTCAACAACTACAGAATAACTTGCTTTCAGTCTCCCAGATATGTGACAAAGGATTCAAAGTGATTTTTGACAACAAGAAGTGCTATGTATTGAAGAAGGATTACATTATCCCGGAGGACCAAATCTTAATGTCAGCTTCAAGATATAATTACTTATATGTCTTAGATCTATCAAAAGCCTCCACAACCGATCACCAAGTTTAATGCTTCTTGTCAAAGGCAATAGAGAAAGACTCAATCTCCTAGCATAAGAGAATGGGACACATCAATCCACGGAAGATGAATCATCTGATCCAGAATGATTTAGTAAATGGAGTTAATGTCAAGAAATTTCAACTTCCATATTTTTGTGTAGCGTGTAAGAAAGGTAAACAGACCAAGAAGTCTCACAAGGCAAAGAAAGCAAATTCCATTGACCTGCCTCTCAAACTTCTACATATGGATCTGTTTGGTCCTGTCAGTACCAAAAGCATCGCTGGTTATCTGTACTGTTATGTAGTCACTGATGATTACTCAAGATTCTCTTGGGTGATGTTTCTGAAATCTAAATCAAAGACATTTGAATAAGGAAGTAGTACACAAGCATCAAATGTTGATGTCTCGAACACTTCGGAACATCAAACTCCAAAAGCTACAGATACTGACCCGGGAATTCAAAATCTGGATCAGGAAGTAGTTGTTCCCACCAATCCCGGATCACGAATACACATTTATCATCCTCCGGACAACGTCATAGGGGATGTACAATTGGGAGTTCAGACAAGAAATCGGCTATACTCAACTGATTATGCCTCTGTCATAGAAAAAGGCTACCTTCACGATGGTGCGTATCGATGTTTTGTGTCTCAATTTTAGCCAAAATATGTTAGTGAAGCATTAAACGATGAGGCATGGGTTAGTGTCATGCAGGAAGAACTCCTATAGTTCAAGAAGCTAGGATTATGGACACTGGTGGATAGACCAAAAGGTTCTAAGGTAATTAGGACTAAATGGGTCTTGAAGTACAAGAAAGATGACCAAGGGGTCATAATCAGAAACAAGGCTCAACTTGTGGTTCAGGGTTTTAGACAAGTCAAGGGAATTGATTACAATGAAGTGTTTGCACCCGTGGCTAGAATGGACGCAATTCGTATCTTCCTAGCCTATGCATCTTACATGAAGATTAAAGTTTATCAACTAGATGTCAAGAGTGCATTCCTTCATGGTGAAATCTGTGAGACACTGTATGTCAGTCAACGCAAAAGATTTGAGGATCCTTATTATCGGGACAAAGTTTACAAGCTTGATAAGGCTCTCTATGGGCTCCATCAATCCCCAAGAGCATTGTATGAGAAACTCTCGACTCATCTTGTGAAACAAGGTTTTCGCAGAGGAGTGATTGATTGTACACTATTCATTAAAGAAAAAGATGGTGATTTACTGCTCGTACATATATACGTGGATGACATAATCTTTGGTTCCAAGAATTAAGATTTATGTAAAGAGTTTGAATATGTAATGAAAGCAGAGTTCGAGATGAGTGCAATGGGGGAGATGAAGTTCTTCCTTGGTCTACAGGTGGATTAGACACCAGAAGGAATCTTCCTACATCAAACTAAATATGTAGGGGACATCCTCAGTCAGTTTGACATGGAAAGTGCTTCGGCAGCTGGAACTCCACTTGCCACGAATCATGATGTGGCACCCGACGAAAACGGTGATCTGGTTCATGCTACAATGTATAGAGGAATGATTGGATCCTTTATGTACCTCACAACGTCTCGTCCAGATATCATGTATGCCACGTGTCTTGTTCGAGATATCAGGCAAAACCAAAAGGGAATCATCTCATTGTTGTGAAACGGATTTTTCGCTATCTGAAGGGTACTCCAACAATCGGGTTGTGGTATCCTCATGATGATGACTTTGAGCTTACAGCGTATAGTGACTCGGATTATGGTGGTTGCAAGATGAATTACAAGTCAATGTATGTAGGATGCCAATTCTTTATGAGAAGATTAGTCACCTAGCAGTGTAAGAAGCAGACATCGGTTGCTCTGTCAACTTGTGAAGCTGAATACGTTGCTACTGCAAGTTGTTCGCCTATCATTTGGATTCAACAGCAAATGTGCGACTACGCTTTGTAATTCTCTAACATTCCTATTTTTGTTGATAACTCTGCTCTATTTTTGTCACCAAAAATCCAGTCCAACATCCTAAAACTAAACACATCAGAATTAAGTATCACTTTATACGTGACTGTTTTGAAAAGCAATTAATCGATGTGGTTAAAATAAATACGGATTTTCAACGCGCCGACCTCTACACAAAAGCATTTGATAAACCGAGGTTTTTATATTTATTAAAGGTTAATGGCGTGAAAAATAAAAGTGATGTGATTTTAGAGGAAGAAAGTGCCTAGTCCGACACTTTTATTTTATTTTATTTTATTTTATTTTATTTTCCTGTTCTTTGAAAATTCAAAAAAAACACAAAATATATTTTTGGTTTTAGAATTTTAGGGGGAGAATAGGTTAGATTAGTATTAAATTAGTTGTTTTAATTTAATTACTTAAAAAAATGAGGGAGGAGGACAGTCTAGCTAATAAAAATGAGATCAAATCTGTGATACAGATTCAATGTAAATGGAAAATGATAGTAGACAGGGTTCAAATAGTTTGGGACTTTAAAAGAATTTAAATGATTATGAGACAAAATTCGAAATATAAGTCTGAGAAGTCTAAGAAAAATAAAAGGAAAAATGATAGTAAAATTGGTATGCTACTGAGGTAACACAGAGAAAGTAGACGTATAGATTGCTAGACCATTATATGACGTGTTAGTAGATTCAACACAATAGATGATTAGACCTCATTGGTGATTTAAATTCAAATTAAGTTGTTCAACTTTTTGTGGGTTCCATTCTTATCCCGGGTTAACACAATCAACGCATTTCCAATAAGGAGTGACGAGCAAATAAACGGCACAAATGTGTGTGGATGACTACAAAAAGAGCAAATCTCGAAAAAATTGATAAGCCCAATCAAGAAAATAACAAATTTTGTTGGTGCATTATTTGAAAAAAGAAAAAATATATGCTCTAACAAGAAGATAGGTTGTGTGCCTCTCTGCTGTGTGGTGGCACTAACCTGAGGCTTGGCATCTCTTTAAAAGCTCTTAGAATAGTTTCTTCTTGTCAAAATACCCGTACACCGCTCAAAAATCTCCTGAGGAATGTTGATTACCATATAAGTGTGGGATTCACAAATGCTTGTTGAAATAATTAAACCTAACTCATCACCAATCTGTGTCAAAAATCTATGTATGGATTTAAGATGACAAATATACTGACAATCATCGTGGCTGCAATTCTTGATAGTCCAAATCAGTGTGTGCATCTTATAGCTCTAGTACGATTTCCTAAACTTGCTAATGACCCTTGATGAAAACAAGAATCTAGCATCAAAAGGTTTTGGTAAAATGTCCCAAATGATTTTGATATACCTGTATGATTCCATAATGAATCGTTCCAGTTATGATCAAATTAACATGATGCTATGTTGTCCATGAAGAAAAATCTATTAGATACTTGTCTTAAGATTTCAATCTTCCTCAAATCAAAAATACAAAAATATGTCTTAGTTTTGTTTTAAATTTCTAGTTGTTTTATGTAATTTTATTCATTTGGTGGGTAAAAGTCAGACTATACAACTGGATTCAATATGTAAATCACTCACTAAAATAAGTCACGTCTGAGGTGATCTATTGGGTTTTTAAGGTAAAAGGATCACGTCTGAGGTGATCAACAGTTTTCAAATTAAAATGGCCAGGTCTGAGATGATCAACGGTCACAACATCTTATCAATAACTAATAGGTTAAGTGTTAGAAAATGCATAAGGTCAAACTCATAAGTCCAAGTCATTCACACGATTGGATCATGAGTATGAGCCAATCGCATGATTGAACCATACGTATGAACCAGACGTACAATTGGACCATAATCATGGGTCAATCTATGCGATTGGATCACCAGAATGAACTAATCGCACGAATGGAAGGGAACGACTGAGTCAGTCGCACGACTTAACCCCAGTCGCACAAATGCATGTGACCGACTAAGCTAGTCGCACGACTAAGCCCCAGTCACACGAATGAAGCGTGCGAATAGGTCTAGTCGCACGACTGAAGGTAAAACCTAGTATAAATAGAGGGGATTCGATCGAACATTTTCATCACACCTCAATCGCTCCCAAATCGCACGAAAGCAAAGTTGCTCTGCTAAAATTTGATCTCATTGATTTTGCTCTGTGATTGTGATTCTAACGTGTACTCCCTTCATCTACAGGTACTTAGAGACTAAAATCGCACAAAATTCATGGTGTAATCAAACCCAAACTGACCTAATTGATTAAAAATCATGAAATCTGTTAAACCCGTCAAATAGACCACGTAAATGTGTATAATGGTTAAAATGAAGGACATACAGTGATAGTTAGGGTCCCTACGAATCTAAAGAGTCTAAACACAATGATTAACATCAAGTTTTGACCTAGATTCGGGGTTCGAGTGTCGAACAGAGAGTTATGCGACTAGACACTCTGTATGAACTTCAATCGCACGATTGAGCTGGGCGAATGACTCAATCGACTGAATGAACAAGGCGTATGAGTTCAATCACACGAATGAACTCAGCCGCATGCTAAATTGACCAATTGGACTCAGCCGCATGCTCAATCACCCGATTGAACTCAGTCGCATGCTCAATCGCATGATTGAACTCTGTCGTATGGTTCAATCGAACGATTGAACAAGACTGATCTTAGAACAGTTTATATTTCAACAGTCTTCTGTTATGGACAAGCCTCCTGTTTACATGTCTTGTGTTATAGAAACATGGCAGATAGGTGGATCATCAACACCAAGCACAACATTTGTGCCCACTTGGATGCCACCACTCAGAATGTTGCTGAGTTTGTTGGTATTATTGCGTTTCTAAGGAGATCAAGGATCTACAGAGCTAAATCTGCTCCATACACACCCTATCGGTCTATACAGCAGGCCTTCTAGGAAGGTGCTTCAGTTGACAGATCTGTTGAGCCCTACTGCATTCGGAGCACCATCTTTGGCCAAGAGATTGAGGTTACTGCAGCAAACCATCAATGGGTACTGGATCTGGGAGATGATGCTTCCCACTGTACAAGGTTACATCCTCTGACAGTAAGGGGATGTTTTCTAAGGATGAAGTACACTGGGGATATCAACGCAGGTGTGCTCAACAAAAGAAACCTGTGTCCCCAGTTCAAGTACCTAGCACATGTCATTCTGAAGTGCATTGCTTCATGGAGGGGTGGATTTGATGATCTATCAGACCAAATCCAGAATGCTTACATAACACTGGTGCTGAATCACCACTTCAGCTTCTCCAACATGATCTTCTCTTACATGGTCTAGAATGTTGAGGCCAAGGGTAAGGAGAGCTTCTGCATGTATCCAAGGTTTTTGCAAATGATCAAAGATAAGAAGCTCCCTTTACTGCCCAAGGAGAAGGACGATGTAGTGATGTTAGAGGTGATGGATGACACCACTCGGGGAAGGATGAAGGTGTACCGGGGGAAGCAGGTGAAGCCCTCAGTCAAGAGACTATTTGGCCACTTGGCCAGTGCTGATTATGCGGCGCCTACTAGGAGGAAGTGGCGTAACGATGATAGTGATTCCGATACAGAGCCCCTCATAACTGCAACATCCGATGACGATGATGACGATGATGAACATGATTCCGGTCAAGGTGGGGGAGATGCAAGTCCCAATTCTTCACGGGCCACCGATACTTCTACTATATCTTCACCACCTCCACCTATTACTTCTTGTGCTCCAGGTGGATCTCAGCAGGCTGCTATCCACCTGGACTTTCTAATAAATGAAGAAGAGGATACTGATGATGAGCCACTGGTATGAACAGTTAGGAGCCGGGTCGTGGCCACTGAGAGAAGGCTCAGGGTGGTAGGTGGACGTCAGACTGAGTCTAGGGGTGACGCTACTAATGTCACAGATCCCTCTTACACCCCGGACCAGCCCAGCATCCAAGGGGGAGCGCCTCTGGCAAAGGGCTCCAGAACGAAGAGGATGACCCAACCATACAAGATGAAGAGCAAGAGGCCAAGATTTACCTTGACCACTTCTTCTACCACCACCACCACTGTCACACCCAACACTTCAGCCACCACCACTACAGCCACCACCACCACCACTTCTCCCACAACCACTATAACTCCATCCACCACCGCTACCACAACCAGTCCACCACATCCCACTCACACTCCACCTCCCATATTCACCACATCCAACACTACCACCACTAGCCACCAAGCAGGTCCATCAACCCACTCTACATTCATCATCGGACCCACTCTACCCCATATCGGGTTAGAAGAACAGCTCGCCAACCTAAACAGCATCATGCTAAGGCTTCTTGCTATTGATGAGCTGAGGGCTTCACAACTAAACAAGATGATGGAGGTGAATGCTACCTAAGCTAAGCAAATAGTGCATTTGAACGAGTAGAGTGCTTAGTACCAGAGGGCTTTAAGTCATGCCCACATGCACTTACAAGCCAAAATGAGATGGTGTTGGCTTTGGTAAAGAGGATTGAGGAACTGGAGGAGAAAAACAAGAGGATAATCCTAATGCTGAAAGGATCAAAGTCTGAGTCACTGAAGATCAAAGATGGTGATAATGATGATGATGATGATGAGGAGGAGGAGGAGGAGGAGGAAGATGACAATGAGGAGGATGTTGGAGAAGGTGGAACGCGCGGGAAAGATCGAGAGGACGAGGATGACCAGGAAGGTGATGCTGATGTATCAGCATCTCCTTGAGCTCAAGAGAGGCGGTCCAAACATAGAAAAGATCAAGGAGCCTCATCCTCTGCTCCTCCTACTGAAGAACAAAATGATCAAGATAAAAGTAATGACTAGATGTTTTATACTTAAAAAATTTTGTACTTAAATTATTTATTACATTAATGTAATTATTGATCATTTATGTCTGATTATGTCGTAGTGTTTTATAAATTGACTTATATGTGATATGCTTAATGTCTAATCAAACAAATGAAGCTCAACAAATTGATGAATTTAATGTCCAACCCCTTCAGCAGGTCAAGACACAATTAACCATGATTCTTGAATTGCAAGGGATAGTTAGAAGGTCTGTGAGCTACACGCTAGAAGAGGCAGAGATCATTCACGACCTGATGGATGAGCAGCTGGCTGAAATATTCAGGCTGAATCCGGATGAGTTGGTCAAAGATGCGCCTACAGTTGATGTGACAAGTAACAATGAGCTTAAAGATATCGACGGAATAAAGATTGACGATGTCACGACTGAGAACTATCCAGAGTACACTGACCGAGAGGGAAATGTGATCCCCGACTTGGGTGACACTCTCGGCAGTGCTACATTTGAAAAACTGGATGAGATGGAGAAAGAAACGGATAAGAATGAAAGCCAAGCCCAAGACTCAGATGTAGATGTTGAAATCAAGAGACTGAATGGGCGGCTTGTTTTGCTGAAATACGAGCCCAACGCACAGCTCAAAATCAAAATGCCTACACCAAACTCTACAAGGTCAAGAAACATCTGAAGGTGTCTAGCAAGATTATAGCATGGGTGTATTTTGAGGATCTAAATGTTTATGCTGTAAAGAGGGAGAAGGGAATAGAGTACTTCAGATATCCACATGATCTGAAGACTCTCCCAGGTTTTGAGCTCAGCCAACTGGCACGCTTAAATCTGCTATATGTTGATCCTAGAAAGATATCAGGTTGGTTTAAGGCTGCCCTAAATAAGGTATACCACACCAGATGGGTAAACTTCAAACCTCAACAACCGAAGAGGTACATTCGTAGGTCTGAAGTGGATCCTATATCTGGAAAGCCTAAAGTCGTGTTGAAGTGGAGTACCCCACGCATAATGTCCAAGATTCCCTTATGGGAAATGCCTCAGGACTTCACTTCACACTTAAAATGGTGGTACTATGATTGGAAGACGGGTGAAGCAGTCATAGTTCTAAATAGAGAGGAAAAAAATGGAAACTATCAGGGTATTTGACCCAATGTGGCTTACCAACTTGTCTGCTGACGATGTCTACACTTTATACAAGTGGCCACTGTTCTATGACGCGCAAGATATTGTACAAGCTCTCAGAATGTCATAAGGCTCTGCTTTGCATTTGAAATACAGTCAGGAGTCACAAGAGAGAAGTACAAGAAATTTGAAGAGCTTATGAAGAATGTCAGACAATATATTAAACTAGGTCGAAGGGGGAGTTTGTTGATACACATATTTACCTAGTTTTTGTGTTTAATGTAAAAGTCTATCATGTCATACACATATGTTATTAATGAGTTGAATAAAATATAATATGTGGTTGATGCTTATAACGTTTAATATTTCATTGTAATATTATGTGTTAAAGTATAATGAACTTACTATATAGGTTTGAGGTTGTTATGCATAGTTCTTAGTCAATAATGATTGAGAAATGTGTTCAAACTTAGTTGTATGAGTGTTCATGTGAGTGGACCATGCTAATGGACCATACGCATGAAAATCTCATGCTAATGGACTAGTCGCACAACTGAACTAGGAGACTGGATTAGTCACATGATTGAGATATAAGATTGACTTAGTCAAACGACTGAACCTTCAGTCGTGTGTATGGATCAATCGCATGATTTAATCGCACGACTGAACCATGCGAATGGTTCAGTCGTACGATTGGAAACCCATAACCTATAAATACCACCTACTTCGTGGAAAAACGTAACACTTGATGAATTTCGACACATACTCATAACCTAGCCGTCTAGAGCGTCCAGAAACCCTACTCCAAATTCATAGTTCGCATCTGATCATCTTCTACGTGTTCTTAATGTTTTTTTAATCGTTAGATTGATCGGGATTGTGTTCTCACTGATTGGATCGCCAATCAAATAGGATTCCGCACTATTTGATCCGGTTTCACGCATAATCAGTTAGTACTACGTACGTACATGGTCCTAACACTTGGTCTCAATGAATGGAAGGCTTTATCAATTCTTAAGACTCCAGGATGTGGGACTCTGTTGTTGAATGACCTTACATAGCAAGCACCTCATCTGCTACTGGTAGTGGTATGATTCCAAAGGTTTTGGTTGATTTCTCTAATGAAAATAGGAAGAGAATAAAGATTGATCAAAAAGCCATGACAATCCTTCAAACTGCTCTTCCAAACTCCATCTACAAAGGCTTCAAGAAGTACAAAACGGCAAAGCAATTATGGGAAGCACTAAAGCTTATGTATGAGGGCTCAACTGAAGCCAAGGAGAACAAGAAGGATCAACTCAAGCAGTAGTTTGAAAGCTTCACCTTTAAAGTAGGTGAGACCATGACTCAACAATATTTCAGGTATATTAAGATTATGGATACTCTAATGGATGTTGGAATAACTCTTGAGAACAGGGACATTGTAAGGAAGTCTAGGTCCTCTCTTCCTAGACAATGGACACATTACTGTGTTGTTATCAAGAGGACTACGAATCTTAAGACTCTTACTCTGACAGAGTTGTATGGTATTCTCAGTGGATACCAGATGGAGATGAACATGCAAAATTCATCTAGTAACTCTAGCAATCAAATGGGTTCAGCCCTTCATGTGACAGAAAAGGATAGCGTAGAACCACAACATCATATCATATGCTGTCCTAACAACTCATAAAAGGGTCCTTTCATCACCTTCCCAGAGACTCCAAGAGAAAGCTACACTCAAGGAAGTCCTTTCCAAAAGACAAGTTCTTCTCATGCTTTTGTTTTTGCTGATGAATCCTCAGGAAAATTTCTCTTCACCCTAGAAGACTTGGACTATATCCATCCAGATGATCTGGAGTATATGGAGATAGATTAGCAGATGGCTCTTCTCACTCACAAGACAGGGAGGAAGTTTCCTAGCAATGCAGTCAGTAGAAAATTTGGGTTGGATAAAAGCAAGGTTAAGTGTTAGAACTGTAACCAGATAGGAAACTTTGCTAGAGAGTGCAAGGCACCAAGAGCAAATGGTAGCCAGACTCAATCCAAACCAAACTACACTAAGAGAGCTCCCAGAATGAGAAGCCAAAGCAGCAAGCTGCAATTGCTGTTGAAGAAGGAGGCTTTGACTGGAGCTTTCAGGTGGAAGATGCATCTCCAAATCAAGCACTCATGGCAGACCATGATAAAGCCAATGTATTGGAACATCTATTCACTCGTGAATGTATTGCTAAAGTTAATAGATACAGGTCCTACAACATAGAGATGAGATTTGATCTTGAGTCCTTGAATATCTTAAAATCTAATTTCAAAAAGACTAAAAATGATTATAAGTTTAAGATAGAGGACTTAGAGAAAACCGTTTCAGTTCTTAAACATGAGCATTCAAAATATAGTTGTCAGATCAAGGGTCTTATAACTAAGTTAACTGAATGCCAGGCTAAGCTTGTGATCTGCAAAGCCAAGGCAGAAAAATGTGTTCTTGAAAAAGAGACCATCAAGAACATGATATCCTCATTCTTGCATGCAATAGTGTGTTATCAGAATAAGTAGGGACTAGGATCTTGTGAGATAGTTCCTCCACACACAATCTTGTCTGTAAGATCTTCTAGGTGTGGAACTTGTGAAGATGAGCTTTCCTTCATAGACCCTTTGACTGAAGAGGATGAACAGGAGATGATGAAGAATGGCTCTGAGAGCAGTGAAGAAGAGCATTCTAAGAAAGGTCATCATCCCTCTGAGGAGAGTAAAGCTTATGGGATGACCAAGTCTAAGAGGAAGAACTTGATTAGAAGGAGCAAGAGAAAGGAAAAGAAGGCTCAAGAGATCAAGGTCACTTTTAGCTCTGCACAAAAACAAGTCTTTGTTTTTGTAGGATTTGAAGTGGTTGAAGCTGAGGACACAAACTTGAACTCTAACAACAAAAGTTCTAGTTCATGTCCAAGTCATCCTATCATCATCATGAAAAAGGCTGATAAGTTGTGCACCACTGTTTTACAACATGAACCATCAAGCTCCAAAGATAGTTCTAACCCCACAAGAATTGCCACATCATCTAAGAAGATGAAGATGGAGAGTGAACGTGATCAAGTTCAGCCTTGTTCACAAAAGAAGACTCCTAGAAAGAAGAAAATGGATTGTGTTATATGTGGGAGTACCTCTCATCTTGCTAAAGATTGTATCTACAATCCAAAGAGTACTCTCCATATCACAAAGAACGAAGCTTCTAAGAGTATAGAGAAGAAGAAGAAAGCTTTGGAAGGAAAATATTTTTCCTTCAGAAGCTCCAAAATAAAGAAGAAGACAAGTGGAAACTTGCCTTCAGAAGAAAGCTTTGGAAGAAAAATCTCTTTCCTTTATAAGCTCCAAAATGAAGAAGAAGACAAGTGGAAATTTGTCGTCAGAAGAAACTTTGGTCTCGAAAGAAAGGAATGCTTGAGAAGTACTAAATCTTGTTGCAGTGAAAGCAAGAGCTTCCCAAGGCCCAGTCATCAAAACTTCTGAAGTCAACAAAACTTCTGAAGTATTGAAGGTCAAGTCTAAACTTCCAAAGGTGGTGTGGAAGACAAAGAAAGACCAAGTGGCTGAAAGTTCTTCATCAACTTCAGCAAATGATCCATCCAGCATGACTATAGGATCAATTACTGTTGCATTGTCTTCAACTTCTTTTGATGAGCCCAAGACCAATGAGGTTTGGGTTTCCAAATGTAACTAATCATTTCTTTTGTGCAGGAACAGCTCAAGACAAACAAAAATGTATGGATCAATGACAATGGTTGTTCTAGGCACATGACAAGCGATAGGTCACTACTCCAAAAGTTTGAAAGAATTGATGGAGCATTAGTTGCTTTTGGAGGAGATGTTGGAGGTTACATTATAGGAAGGGGTAAGGTCACAAAAAGTAAGCTCAGCATTAAAAAGATAATTTTGTCAAGGAGCTTGGATACAATCTTGTAAGTGTATCCCAATTTTGTGATAAAAGTCATAACATGCTCTTTACTGAGCATGAGTGCATTGCTCTCAAGCCCCGGGTGGTCATTCCTCATGAGCATATCCTGCTCAGAACCCCTAGGAGAGGTAACATGTACAAGATGGATTTGAAAGAAACATCTCCCTCAGGAGAAGTTTCATGCTTTCTATTTAAAGCAAATAGTGATGAGTCTTTTCTTTGGCATAAAAGAATATGCCATGTAAACTTTAAAAACATGAATAAACTTATTAAGAATGATTTGATACCTGGAATGCCAAAGAAAGAGTTTACAAGTGATAATCATTATGTGGCATGCCTGAAAGGGAAGCAACACAAGGTATCTCACAAGTCAAAGGAAATAAACTCCTTCACTACACCCCCACACTTGTTACATATGGATCTTTTTGGCCCCACCAGTGTAATGAGTCTAGGAAGGACCTCTTACTACTTAGTGATCACAAATGATTTTACAAGATTCACTTAGGTTTTCTTCCTTAGAACTAAGGATGAGACTCCTAAGATTCTAAAGAATTTCATCTTAAAGATTGAGAACCAATGTGATCACAAGGTCAAAACCATAAGATGTGATCAAGGAACTGAATTCAAGAACCAAATTCTTGATACATTTTGTGATTAAAAGGGTATTACAAGACAATATAGTGCTCCCAGGACTCCTCAGCAAAATGGTGTTGCTAAATGGAGAAACGAGACACTTATTGAAGCTGCAAGAACTATGCTGTCTAACTCGAAACTGCCCATCACCTTTTGGGCTGAGGCAGTCAATACTTCATGCTATGTGCAAAATAGAGTTTTAGTGGTTAAGACTCATAGTAAGACTCTTTATGAACTTTGGCACAAGAGGAAACCTTTCATTGGTTTTCTTAAGTCATTTGGATGTCCTTGCACCATCTTGAATACCAAATATCAAATTGCCAAGTTTGCTGAGAAATTAGATTATGGACACTTCATTGGATACTCTTCCCAAGCTAAGTTTTATAAAGTATACAATCTCAGAACTAGAGTAGTTGAAGATTCAGCAAATGTGACTTTCAATGAACACACTCGCAGTGTGAAACGTTCCAGTCCTAATTGGTTGTTTAATCTTGATTTAGTTACCAATTGTTTTAACAAATCTTGTGAGCATATTTCAAGATCTATAGATATATTACTTGTAAGTGATCCTGATCCAAGATATGAACTAAGAAGACCTTCAAGTTACACATCTTCAGCTCCAGTGGTAACAAATCCTGCAAATGATGCTTCTACCAACACATCAATAACAAATCCTGTTGATTTTTCTGGAGTGCCTTCAAATTCTAGCTTAGAGGCACACAAATCAGAAGAAGAAGCTTCAAAGGTTGGAAAGCATGGTGGTGGTGATAGTGATCAGGAATTTCTTGATGCTGAAAATCATTCCATTGATAAAAATATCAATGATCTCACACACTCATTGGATCAAGTTAATCTTGCTTTGTGTGCTGATGTGGAGAGTGAGTCCTACTTGTCAGATCAAAAATTCTCTAATTTAGATCTATCCAACCAACTTGCTGTGATTCCTTAGCTAAGGATCCATAAGTCTGACCCTTCAACAAATATCATTGGAGATGTTTATACATGGGTAAGAACAAGAGGACAAACCCACAATCCAAATGTTTGTCTTCACTCTTGTTTCTTGTCCTAGATAGAGCTAAAGAAAATTGATGAGGCTCTAAAAGATGGAAGTTGGGTTAAAGCTATGCAAGAGGAGTTGCTTCAATTCAAAAGGCAAAAGGTTTGGAACCAATATCCTCTTCCTCATGGGAAAACTACTATAAGAACCAAATGGGTATTTTGGAATAGGAAGGATGATAGAGGACTTGTCATCAAGAACAAGGTCAGACTAGTTGTTCAAGGATATACTCAAGAAGAAGGAATTGACTACGTATATGTCTTTGCTCGTATATCAAGTCTTTAAGTTGTTAGGATAATCCTAGCTTTTGTTGCATCCAAGAACTTCAAGGTTTACCAACTTGAGGTCAAGTGTGCTTTTCTTATTAGGGTAACTGATGAAGAGGTGTGTGTCAAACAACCACTAGGATTTGCAGATCCTGATCATCCTAATTATGTCTACAAGCTTGATAAGGCTCTTTGTAGGCTGCACCAAGCATCAAGGAAGTGGTATGAGACTCTATCATAGTATCTTTATCAGCATGGCTACAAAAAAGGTACTATTGATGGAACTCTCTTCATCAAAGAAACATGAGATGACATTATGCTAGTTCAAGTATATGTAGATGACATTATCTTTGGGTCAACTAATTCAAAGCACTACAAAGCCTTTGAAAAGCTAATGAAAGACAAGTTTGAAATGAGTGCTATGGGGAAACTCAATTTCTTTCTAGGAATTCAAGTGAAGCAAGTTGAAAATGGCATCTTCATATATCAATTAAAGTATAATCAAGACATACTTAAAAGTATCAACATGAGTGATTGTAAGTTTGCTAAGACACCAATAGCTAGAAACCACTCCCTTGGACCTGATCTTGAGGGGGGTGTTGATGAGCATCTTTTCAGGGCAATGATTGGGTCTCTTCTGTACCTCACTGCTAGCAGGACTGATATCATGTTTGCTACTTGCATCTGTGCAAGATATCAAGCCAACCCCAAGATGTCATACCTAATCACTGTCAAAAGAATTTTAAGATACCTCAAAGGTGCTCTAACACTTAGCCTTTGGTATCCAAAGAACTCTAACATTAATCTGTATGCTTATACAAATAGTGACTATGGTGTATGCAACATGACTGCAAAGTCTACATCTGTGGGATGTCAATTTCTAGGTGGAAGGATAGTCTATTTGCAATGTAAGAAACAATCTTGTGTATCTGCATCAACTGCTAAGGGTGAATACATTGCTGCTACAAGCTGTTGTGCTCAAGTACTTTGTATTCAAAATCAGATGTTGGACTATGGATTCAACTTCAACGAGACTCCCATCAACATAGACAATAATAGTGCTATCTCAATCACTATAAATCATGTGCAACACTCAAGGACAAAGCACATCAATATCAGGTATCATTTGATTAAAGATAACTTTGAAAAGGGATTAATCAAACTAGTTAAAGTTAACACAAATGAACAATATGTTGATCTGTTCACCAAAGCTTTTGATGAACAAAGATTCAAGTATCTTATATCAGCTATTAGGATGATTAACTTTGAGTAGATTTTCTTAAAACTTAATCATATTATTTCTAAAACCTGTGTGTGCTAAGTTGTCTACTTTATCACCTTCATAAGCTCTTATTTTCTCAGGATGAAAATCTTTTTAAAAGAACTTTCCTTAGATTTTTGAAAAATCATGATCTTTTTCCTTCGGAAGATATAGTTTTACCTTCGGAAGAAACTTATGCCTTCAAAACAAATAACTTCCTCAGAAAACTAACTTCAGAAGAAATGTCTGAAATCTCTTCCGAAGTTTAATTGTTCTCTTAGGTACTTATATGTTTTCAAGGAAAATTATGTTCTGAAGTAAATTAACTCTCGGAAGCTTTGTTCTTTTTGAACAAAATGTTCAAGTCTTAATTTTCTTCTGAATCAAATTTTTCAAAACTCTTTTCTTCAAAAGTCTTTTTGGCTTCGAAAGTTTTTTCATTAAATCTTCTGAAGACAATTTACCTTTGGAAGCTTTTTTGACTTCCAAGAAAACTACTTTTTAAGTAAAAGAAAACTACTTTTTACTTTTTCAGAGGTGGGACCGACATTCGTATTTTGAAGTTTATCATCTTTCATTAACTTTTCCTTAAATTCTTTTTCATATATAAACCCAACGGTTTCCCCCTCTTTCTATCATCTTCATCTTTCCTCCAAACCTAAATTCCCAAAATTCTCTCTGCAACTGCCTTTGTTCTTCCTTTTCTTCACCTTTAAGCTTTCTCAAATGACCAACCTTAATAGAAGAAATGACCTTGATTTCTCCATGAAACTTCATAGACAACATAACCAGGTTGCTCATTTGAACTTTGAGAAAGATGATAGTTTCTCAGAGGTTTGCCGTTTTCTAGCTTTGTCTAACTATTCCACCTCCCTTACTATCGATCTTGTTCTTTATAAGGACCATCTGCTTGATTTTTGGAAAACCTGTCAAGAGGTTATTCTAGATGGGGAGAAGGCACTTCTGCTACAGTGCAAGGGAGGAAAATCTTCATCACTTTAACCATCATAAACACTCATCTTCAGCTAGATGATGAGGAAAGTGAATTGTCCTTTCCTAAAGAGATGTTAACCAATCCTTCCATCAGATGGGTTATGACGAGAATTTATCTGTAAAGACCTTTAGGAAAGGGAAGGTCTCATCCTAGTGGAAGTACTTACTACATGTGGTCATCCATAGCTTATCCAACAAGCATGGGGGTTGGGACCAGATTCTTGAAGATCTCTTCTTCATAGTGCATGGGATGGTTCAGGGGGTCAAGTTCAGGTATTCTCAGTTTTTCTATACAAATCTGATTGCTAACTTAAACTCCTTAGAATATTACATGTTTCCTAGATATGTTCAACACATTCTCATCTGTGAACTGGGCTCACAGTTGAGGGAAACAAATAATATTCTTAAATTGGGACAGATGAATCCCGACATCTTTAAAATCTTAAAGAAGCCAACTGTTGGTTTCTCTAGTGTGGAAATAGCCCTGGTCCCAAAATATTAGAGCTCATTGCTCAAGGTGACAACCTGGAAATACAAGCCAATATTGAAGCCACACTTTCTACTTCTCAACCACTTAAAAGACCACCACAAATCACCCTCACCTACTACAGAAAATCCAAATGAACCCCTACACAAGCTACTAAGGTTATGTAGGCCTCCATATCACTACCCACACAAGAAGAAGTGGAAACTAGAGCTCCCACTTAACCTAAGGAGCAAACCACTTCCATCACTTCTACTACTAGTCCTAAAGTTCCTCATGCTCAGACTAATAAGCTCACATGTCCAACAGCCTTAAGCCTTCACTCTGAGTCTCTACACTTAGATGAACAACCTTCAGGGGACAGCTACCATCCCCAGCCTTTAGATCTAAACCAACCAATTCCTAACCTCGACTTTTATACTAATGAAGATTTAGGCTTCAGTGAGTACCATGAGTCTCTCATCTCCTCCCCTACTCAAAGAAAGATGACTGATCCTGAATCACCTT
Source organism: Flaveria bidentis (assembly GCA_018326385.1). Lineage (NCBI taxonomy): Eukaryota > Viridiplantae > Streptophyta > Magnoliopsida > Asterales > Asteraceae > Flaveria > Flaveria bidentis. The sequence continues at coordinate 8,023 of BJCM01267288.1, read as the reverse complement.
TTTTCTAGCCTACATCAGTCACCTAACACTGAGGTGAATACTATTGAATATGTTCAGGATATCCATATGGAAGAGGCTCTCACTTCAGCAAGTGATTAAATCATTAAAACCTCAACCATGGCAACTCATCCCATTGACTCTTCAAGCTGTCATTGAGCAGAGGAAAACCAGCAACCAAGAACTTCATGTTGGTGGTGAGAGAAAAGACTTTGGTTCAATTCTCTCATCCCCCACGATTCTTTTGATGAGATGAGGGGAATCTGAGGCTAAAGGTGCAAAAACTATCAAAAACATGCACTTACCTAGTCTTAAAGGTTAGTCATCTTGAATCTCAAAAGACTACCTTACAAAATAAGGTCAATGGTCAACAACTTGAGATATATTATCTTATAGAAAAACCAGTTGGGAGACCTTTAAGAAGAGTTCAACCAGGAACACAAGAACCTGTAAATGTGGTTGATCTAACCTCTAGCTCACTTATGCTAGTGGTTGATGCTACAAAAAGGGGGAGAAAGTCACCACAGACATAGAACCAAAGGAGTTCTTCATAGAGCATGGACATTGAAGACTCATCATCTTCACTTGCAACTGTCCATACTCAGCAACTTCCTCAAGTTCACAATGATATGGACTCAATAATCTCCTACATTTAGAGTCTTTTTGAGGAAGGCATACCAAGGGTTGTATCATCTCCACCTCAAGGAACTTCCAACTACATCATAGGGTGGATGTATGATGCAAACAGAAGAGCCATTATTCTTCAAGGAGTTTAAGGGTAGCAAGAAGTCTTTATTTTTCAGACCTTGAACTACTATGAAGGTCTTGACTTGATCAATATGCCACTTGTCAATCCAAGCCAATCTAGACAAGCTGATAGGTTGGCACAAAGGATTCAAGACAGAGTTACTGAAGAGTTTAGTCTTAGAAGGAGACAATGGCAATTAGGTAACACTATTGGTCAACTGGATGTTGAGGCAGACCCAAAGATTAGCTTTGAAAGGAAACCTTGACTAAAGGCTCAGTGGTAGAGCCTGAGAGCCCACTCACACCTATAACTACTTCAACAATCATTCCCTCAGTGAAGCACCTGCTGGTGAAGGTGTATCACAACCTCTCTCTAGCCAGGGCTTGGAGGCTACACCAACCAATAAAGGCCAAAGCTCTCTCCGCCCTGAGTCACAAAGGTCTGTGAGTGACAAAAGGAAAAGGAAAATGACTCCTAAGGAGATTGAGGAGGAGAAGAGAGAGAGGAAGAGGAAGCTAAAGGGAGAAAGTTCTTCTGGGTCTCAGGATTGATGGATGCTGCAATTACGGCTACCCACAGACCAAACACTCAAGATGATGAGTTGAGGACATTCATGATTACTTACCTGCAAACAAGGAACTATGACATTAATGAGATTATATCTATCCCCTTAGAAGAGCTCAATGAACTGGCTGACATGGAAGTGTCAAGACAGAGGAAGGAAGAAGAGGATGCAAAGTTACTTCTCCAAATCAAAGAGGATAGCAGACAAAAGAGATTATACAAGCATGTTCTCACTCTCTCCCCAATTCAAGAAAGTCATGCACAAGAGGCTGTAGCTCCACAAGAACCTCAAGTAGACAAAGAGACTGATATGATCAATATGATCAACTACTTGAGTGTCACAAGCCTATGCCAGGCATCTACACTTCTTCCTTTGTCCTTTGAGTACATAGAGTTTGAGTATCTCAAACAGCTTAAGCTTGAAGTACTCAAAGAACATAAGGCAACAAAAGAGAAAATTAAGGGAAGATGCTGCAAACTCAAGGGCCATCATTCAAAAGAGTATGAAGAAGTCTGCTGATAGATAGAGAATGATGAGCTTGTTGAAGCTGTATGGATTCTCCAAAAGGAGACTTGGCTCTATATCACTATCTACTATGGATGAGCACATCAGGGTGATCAAGTAGAAGATCAAAAGAGGTTAACTTGTTTAATTACACTCCCCACCAAGTCAGGTCCCTCAAGAAGTGGAGGTTAAGGTTGAACCTTTTGAGACAACACAACATGGACCTCCTGCTGAGCCTCAGCAAGCTTCATCTTCTGATCCACAACCAGGTCAAACTCCCTCTCCATTTGAACCTGTGAGGGAGGAACACCAAACTAAGCAAGACAAGACTGATCAACAAGGTGTTGCAAACCAGTCTTCTCAGTTAAAGTCTTCAAAGAGGAGGAAGAGGATGGCTTCTAGACCAAAGTCAAAGAAGAAGAAGAAGTCCAAACCATTTACCTCCATACCTCAGGGTGAGTCAGATCAACCTGAGGAAGTGCATGAAAAGGCAGCCCAATCAACTCCAATCCAAGTGACTCCTCTTGCTTCTAAGAGACCCATCTTATCCTCGACCTTCACAACTAATCCAGAAAGATGGCGTGTGATTAGAGATCAAGGTGGTGAGAATGTCTACACATGGCAAGACTTATTCAATCTACCTCTGCATGATCTCTTAGACATGAGAAGATATTACGAAAGTCTAAGTGATCCTGACCATCTAATAAAGAAGGGTCTGGTCATAATCATGATGAGGAATGTCAACTGATGAAGAGCTTCAAATGTTTGGTAGCATATGTCAAGAGAGAGTTTGTACAAATACCAACAATTCTGATACAGTCAAAATATTCAAAGCATCCAAAGTCTCTCTACATGCATGCACTAAGTTACTAAAGTTGAAATGCTTGGAAGTTTTACACCTCACATCAGAAATACTCCAAGTGTAAAATCTTCTAAAGCTAAGACCAATATCGTTCGAAGGTAAATACTTGGAGACTAAAACATCTGCATATTTTGAAATATGGACCCGAAACCGTTTGTCAATTTTATAAACCCAACACATCATTCAAACTACTTCAATCATTTAGGTTGATTTAAAAACAATAAATATGTTAATTTTGTGATTTAAGATTATATTTATTTACCATCTAATTAATTTCTAAGTTTATGAGATTTTATATATCATTTATGAGTTTTAATTATTATATAAAAATAATAATAATTAGACTTTACAGTTTATGTAATATCTATAAAAATATATAAAGACTATTACAAGGTTTTAACTATCTTAATAATTAAATAACAAATACGTAACAAGGTTCATAAATTTTTATGGTTTATATTTATTCATAAATAAGTAATTTGGATAATTATTTGAGTTTGGTTTTATAAAGTTTAGGGTTTACTTTGCAAATTATAAAACTTTAAATACAAGGTTTCTATATAAAATAACAACTTTCAAAACCACAGGGACCAAAATTGTAAATTAATTAAAACAACCCAACCCTCCATCCCTGTTTTCCCGGCCAAACCTTTGACCACTGGCTAACTCCAGCGAGGTTAAACCCTCAAAATCTAACCCTTACATGTCAAATAAATCACTTCTATTCAATCATGTGTCAGTTTCGAACTCAGTGATGGTTTCCAATTGAAATAAATCAATTGTTTAGGTTGGGTACTTGAAACCGAAACATTGATTTAAATCTTGAACTCGATCGTTATGAAACAGTCTTAATTGGACTAATATAACCATGTAGAAACCTACAACACAACTCCCTCGAACCGTTTGCAACTACAATTTCATTTGAAACACACACATACACCATGAACGAGAACTACCTTCATACGTGGCCTGCAACTTAAATGTGATCCATGTTCGAAGCTCTATTAAACAAAATTGGTTGAGGGTTAATAGACATCATCACTTTCAGAAGCTTCTCAACCCTTTAATTGAAGGAGACAATTCGATTTCAACTCTAATTGATAGCAACCGTGGTCGCGATTGCATCCTTACCTTGTAACATCGATTTGATCATTAATCTGGTAATTAGACACACCCAAACACTCGGTTTCACTTAGGGAACAAAAGCCTAAGTTTTATTCCATTAACATTCACAAATCGATGGTCAATTTGATTCAATTCGATTTTAGGATTCTTATGAAATTGGGGGATTTTGTAATTAATGTTTTTTTTAACTTTTAATTGAGCATCTAACCAGATCTAGGCTTCTGGCCCACTGGTTACAACCTTCAACTCTCACACAAGGGACCCGGGTTCAAACCCGGGGACCCTCCAATTTTTTTAACGATTAGTTCTTTTTGTAATTTTAACTTGCATAAAATCTTAATATATGGTTTAATTAAAATGAAAATTATTTTATTAATGAAAATATATCATAAAGTATTAAGTTAATTTTTAAAGATTTTAAAACTTATAATTCTTAAATTTAATTAATTTTTTTAAATAATAAAAAGAATATAAAACATTATTAATTCTTTAATGTAATCTAAATGCTAAAAATCTATTATGGTTCAAATTTAGATTATTTCAAAACATTATAAATTTACATGTGAAATAACTAATTATTCAAATAGTTATTTAAATAATTAATTATTCATCTAATCATTTAACCATGCAATATATATTTAGTTAATAAAGTTATTCCTTAAACTTTTATTTAAGTTCTTGAAACCTATAATACAATATAACTTTCTATTATACTTTATTCTTATTTTTTAGGCATGATATTATAATACCTTTATAATAAATGCAGGACCGGTGAATAGGGTCACTTACAACACAACAACACAAAGAGGAGATTAACCAAACTTAATCAAACGGTAAACTGGATTAACCACAAGTAAGACACTAAGAACACAAGTAATAAGTAAGAGACAGAATAAGAGAACACAAGTGTTTGGTTCTCAAGGATGCAATATATTGCTTTCTCAAGTTCTATTACAAGTGTTATAAAGCATAAAGGAAAGATACAAGAACAAGAAATACTTATACTACATCCTACAGCCGGCTATACTTTGAAAGCCAGTTGGATACAATTAACTAGACACAAACAAAATCAATTGTAGAGTCAAAAGATAGATTGCCTTTTGACTAGTGACTATGACATGCCATAGCTCACATCCTTATCTATTATAAAAAGGATAAAGTATATGAAGTAGAAAGATACATACTCAAGACCTCAATGTACAGTTACCAAAAGCATGGACCTTTTCACCAACTCATGTAAGATGGTGACTTTACAGAGATGCAGCAGAAAGGTGTCCAGCTTTATGGAAAAGTACATCAGATAAAGCATGTTACTAGAAGTCTTCGGAAGAAATCTGTCTTCTAGAGTTGAGGCTTCGGAAGACTTTGTCTCTGAAGCTTCCAAAGACTTCATCTTTGGCTTCGGAAGATATTAGTCTTGGCTTCGGAAGATTTTACACTTAGAGTATTTTTTGTTGTATGTGTAAAACTTCCTAAGCATTCTTCTTCAATGCACTTGTGCAGCATGCAAGATATACTTTGGATGTTTGGGTTGCATCAGCCTCTTTATATATTCTCTACAAACTCCCCCTAGGCTAATGCTACCAAAACACTTAGTAGAATTCAGATATCAACAGTCCTCATTAGGATGATCACCATTTCTTTCTTCATTAGGTGATCAGGATCCTTCAGACTAGTAAAATGTCTTCTCATGTCAAAGAGATCATGCAAAGGAAACTAAAACATGTCTTGCCAAGTGTAGATGTCTTCAGTGCCTTGATCTCTAATGACATGCCATCTTTCTGGATTTGTGGTGTATGTCCAGGAAAAGATGGGTCTTCCTGATGCTAGAGGAGCTGTTTGAATTGGAGTTGATATAGCATCCTCTAGCTGCAATCCGCAGGATGTTCTGACTCATCCTGAGGTTCAGAAAAGGATGCAGTCTTCTTCTTCTTTGGCTTTGGTTTAGAAACCATCCTCTTCTTTCTCTTTACAAGTTTTAATTGAGAAGACTGGCCTGCAGTACCAGGTTGATCTTCATTGTCTTTCTCAGTTGGGTCTTCTACTCTCATAGGTTCAAATTGAGAGTGAGATTGACCCTGCTATGGATCAGAAGATGAAGCTTGCTGAGATTAAGCAGGAAGTCCAGGTTGTGTTGTCTCTGGTTTTTCAACCTTAACCTCCACTTCAGGTGGGACTTGACTTGGAGGGGAGTGTAAATCAATGAGCTCTCCACTCTTGATCTTCTGCTTGATCACCCTGATATGCTCATCCATGGTGGATAGAGACATGGGGCCAAGTCTCCTTCCAGAGAATCCATACAGCTTCAAGAAGCTCATCATTCTCTGCCTGTCTGCAGATTTCTTCATTCTCTTTTGGATGATGGCTCTTGATTTAGCAGCTTTTTCCCTAAGCTTCCTCTTAGTTGTCTTTCTGTCCTTGACTATCTTAAGTTCAAGTTGTTTTAAGTACTCCAACTCAACATAGTCATAGGACAAGGGAAGAAGTGCTTCTGCCTGATAGAGGCCTATGGCACTCAGGTAGTTGATAATTTTGATCCTATCTTCTTCTTTATCTACCTGAGGTTCTTGTTGAACCACATCCTTCTATACAGGACTTTCTTGAACTGGGGAGAGGGTAGGCACATGCTTGTACAATCTTTTCTTCCTTCTGTCATCTTTGATTTGTACTAGCATTTCTGCATCTTCTGCCTCCTTCTCTCTTGACCTTTCCAAGTCAACCAGTTCATTCAACTTATCTAAGGGGAGAGAAATGACAATGTCTATGTCATAGTTCCTTGTCTGCAAATAATTTATCCTGACTGCCCTTAACTCATCATTCTGAGTACCTGGTCTGGGGACAGCCCTGATAGCAGACTCTGTGAGTTTTAAAGACTCAGCAGAGGAACTTTCTCCCCTCAGCTTCCTTTTCCTCTCTCTCTCCTCCTACTCAATCTCCTCAGATGTCATCTTTCTTTTCCTTTTGTCACTCACAGACCCTTATGACTCAGGGTGGATAGAGATTTGGCTTTCATTGCTTGATGCAGCTTTTAAGCTCTGGCTAGAGAGAGGTTGAGAATCACCTTCACCAGTAGGTGTCTCAAAAAGAGCATTGATCTATGTAGCAGTTGTTGGTTATAAGATTGGGCTCTTAGGTTTTGTCACTAGGCCTTCAATCAAGGATTCCCCTATGAAGCTAATCTTAGGGTCTGCCTCAACATCCAGTTGACCAATGACATTGCCTGATGCTCATAGTCACCTTCAAAGGCTGAACTCTGTAGTGATCCTGTCATGGATTATTTGAACCAACTTGTCAGCTTGTCTTGATTTTCTTAGATTGACAAGTGGCATGCTGACTAGATCCAGACTGTCATAATAGTTCAAGGTCTGAAAATTGAAGATCTCTTGCTGCCCTTGAACCTTAATGATGATTAGGGCTCTCCTATTGTTGTCATATCTCCATCCAATGATGTGATTGGAAGTTGATACAGATGACATGGCCCTTGGTATACCTTCCTAGAATAGACTCTGTATTAGCGAGTCTATTGAGTTCATATCGATATGAACTTGAGGAAGTTATTGAGTAGGCACAATTGCAAGTGAGGATGGTGAGTCCTCAATGTCCATACTCCCTGAGGAACTCCAAGGTTCTGTGGTAGTAATGACTTTCTCCTCCTTTTTGGTAGCATCACCCACTTGCATAGGTGAGCTAGGAGTTAGGTCAATCACCTCCACAGGTTCTTGTGTTCCTGGTTGAGGTCCTCTTAAAGGTCTCCCAGCCAGTTGTTCCTTAAGATATGAAATCTCAAGTTGCTGTTCATTAACCTTGTTCTGCAAGGTAGTCACTTGAAATTCAAGGTGACTAACCTTCGAGACTAAATAGGTGCATGTTGAAGACAGTTGTTGCACCTTTAGTCTTAGATTCCCCTTATCTTCATCAGAAGAATCATTGGGGGTGAGATGATTGGACCAAAGACCTCATTCTCACCACCAGCTTCAGGTTCTTGGCTGCTGGATTTCCTCTTCTCACTGGCAGTCTCAGTTGAGATAACAGTGGGCTGAGTTGCCATGGTTGAGGTCTTAATGATTTAATCACTTTCAAAAGTGAGAGCCTCTTCCATATGAACATCCTGAACAGGTTCAGAAGTGTCCACCTCAGTAGTAGGTGACTGATAGGGGCTAGAAATAGGAGCCTCAGAAGAACTCATCTCTCTTTGAGTAGGGGAAAAGAAGAGAGAATCATG
>BJCM01267274.1:0-12182 GCA_018326385.1 Flaveria bidentis | reverse complement strand
TTACTACATGGAATCTTCTAGATTAATCATAAGTAAATTTGAGTAAAGGCGAATATCATTTGGTATCCTTTGACTTGAGATACATATTGGGTTTTGATATTCACCAAATGTTATACCTGGAGCTAGTTCTTCACTGCTCTGAAATAATGGGCAGTACATAAGGCTATGTTCAGGTGTGACACGAGGTGATTGTGAAAAACGTATGTAGTCAAGATGGAATTTGTTTCTCTTATTCGTTGAGAGCAAGATGTCTAAGGCCTGATTAAGTTAAATCAACAATGAATGATCATTCTATGTCCTTGGATTTAACATGACATCATTCTATGTCCTTGGATTTAACATTTCAAGTTGGATACTTGAAGGGGATGATGTTATTGAATGACTTTAAGTCACGCGTATTAAGGGTAGTAAACCGTTGTTAGGCGGTATTTACTGCTTGCATCAATCTTCTATGAATCTTGTGCAAGTGGGAGATTGTTGGATTCTTTATGCCCAAGACACATCGAACAGTGATGTGGTTAGTACGTTATGATCCATGCCTGGTCATACCCAATAACAAGCTTTGCAAATACCAATATAAATATTTAATTGATGATATGATCATGCAATTAAATAATTACACCAATTTAGAAAATGGGTTTTCTAAATAAATTGCATATGAGATGGAACAACTTATTAGGATATTTTATCCATAAGTATTATTTGTAATGTTATTTGTTTTGGTCAAATGACATCAAATAATAAGAGAGTGTGAGAGTTATATATTTAATAGGTTAATTACATAATTCACAATTAACTTGTAAATGTTTTGTCTTATTAATGTTTTGGAGGGAAACTCCTTTTGGATGACCATTTTCGGCCGCCCCTAAAGGGGGTTTTTGGTCTTTCAAGTGTCTAGAGAATAGACACAATTGGATAGTCCAACACTTCACCTCTCACTCTCTCTCACACATGCAAGAACAAAAGAACATATTCTCTCCTTTTCTTGAAGGAATTCTCGGCTGGCAAGTGTTCCAGCAGCTTTTTCTTTGAGCTTTTGGTGTACAAATCCTAGCAAGAGTTGTCTTTGCTTGATGCTTGTGGGTATGGAAGCTTGAGGACACCACTCCTTGGTGTTTTGGCTGTTCAACAACATCATTTTCTTCCTCCTACATCACGTTTTTCAGCAGCTCTACAAAGGTGTTTGTATGTCTTATTTTGGTTGTAATTTCTTGTTGATAGCTAGTCCATTCACATATAAATGATTCTTATGTTCTTGGGTTTGTTGTAGTTATGATATGAGCCTTAATTTTCAGATTACAAATGATAATATTAAAGTTATATTCCGCTGTGTTTTCAAGTTTAAAAGGTTAAACTACATTGATATGGTCCAACAAACCCAACAGTAATGAAAGCTGAGTTTGAGATGAGTGCCATGGGAGAGATGAAGTTCTTTCTTGGGTTACAGGTGAATCAGACACCAAAGGGCATATTTCTACATTAGACCAAGTATGTATGTGATATTCTAAGTCGGTTCGATATGGAGAATGCTTCCACAGCTCGGACTCCACTTGCTACAAACCATGACGCAGCACTAGACGAAAATGGTGATCTGGTGGATGCCACTATGTACCGAGGAATGATCAGATCTCTCATGTACCTCACTACCTCAAGACCTGATATCATGTACGCGATGTGCCTCTGTTCCAGATATCAGGCAAAACCGAAAGTCAACCATCTCATAGCCGTCAAAAGGATATTTCGTTATCTGAAGGGTACTCCAACACTTGGATTATGGTATCTTCATGACGATGACTTTGAGCTTACCACATACAGTGACTCGGATTATGGCGGCTACAAAATGAACTATAAATCAACTTCAGCAGGATGTCAATTCTTTGGGAGACGATTAGTCACGTCGCAGTGTAAGAAACAGACATCAGTTGCTCTGTCAACTTGTGAAGCTGAATAAGTTGCTACTTCAAGCTGCTGTTCACAAATCATTTGTATTCAACAACAAATGCAGGAATACGATTTGAAATTCTCTAACACTCCTATATTTGTTGATAATTCTACTGCTATAGCCGAAACTAAAATTCCGGTCCAAAATCCTAAGACCAAACACATCGGCATTAAATATCACTTTATATGTGATTGTTTTGAAAAGAATTTAATCGATGTGGTTAAAATTAATACGGATTTTCAACGCGCTGACCTCTACACAAAAGCTTATGATAAACCACGTTTTTTATATCTGTTAGAGGTCAATGGCGTTAAAAAGAAAAGTGAAGTGATTTCAGACGATGACAATCCTTAGTCCGACAAGTAGACTTCATTTTTTATTTTTTTCATTTTTAATTTTATTTTTTTATTCTCTTTTATTTATTCTCCTATTAAAATTATAAATGCAAAAACATTTTTGGTTTTAGAATTTTAGGGGGAGAATAGGTTAACTTAGTATTAATTTAGGTGCTTTAATTTTAGTACAAAAAAATGAGGGAGGGGGACAGTCTAGCTAATAGAAATAAGATCGTATCTGTGATACTGATTCAATGCCTATGGAAAGTGATAGTACACAGGAAAAAAGAGTTTGGGACTTTAAAAGAATGAAATTGTAAGAGATGCAAAATATGAAGTATAAGTCTGAGAAATCTAAGCAACATAAAAGGAAAAATAATAGTAAAACTAGCTGCTACTAAGGTAACACGAAGAAAGTATCCCTAGAGGGTGCTAGACCATTTGATGATATGTCGGTAGATTCAACACAATAGATAAATAGACCTCGTTGGTGATTTCAAGTTCAAACTAAGTTGTTCAATAAGTTGTGGGTTATCATCTTATCCCTAGTTAACACAATCAACGAAGTTCCAATAAGGGGTGACGAGCAAAATAAATGCCACAAATGTGTGCGGATGACCATAAAAATAAGCAAAGCACATGAAAAATGCAAAATGCAATCAAGCTAATAACCTATGTTGTTGGTGCGATCTATGCAAAAAGAAAATAATTGCTCAAACAAGAATATAGGTTGTGTGCCTCTCTACTGTGCGGTGGCACTGACCTGAGGATAAGCATAACCTAAATATTCTAGAATTCATTGTTTTTTGCGCCTCTCTACTGTGCGGTGGCACTGACGTGAGGATTAGCATCTCTTTGAAAGCTCTAGAATAGTTTCTTCTTGTATACTACCCGTAGACCACTCAAAAATCTCCTAAGGAACGTTGATTACCATATAAGCGTGGGATCCACAAATGCTTGTTGAAATAATTAAACCTTAAATTATCACCAATGTATGGATTTAAGAGGACAAGTATACTGACAATCATCGTGCCTAAAACTCTTGAAAGTGAAAACCACTGTGTGCATCTTGTAGCACTAGTATGATTTCCTAAACTTGCTAATAACACTCAATGAAAACAAGAATCTAGCATCAAAAGGTTTTGGTAAAATATTCCAAATGATTTGATAAACCTGTATGATTCCATAATGAATCGTTCCAATTATTATCAAAGTAAGTAGACGCTATACTATCCAGGAAAAAAAGTTGGTAGATACTTAACTTAGGATTTCAACCTCACACAAAATTACAAAAAAAAATATGTTTTTAGTTTTGTTTTATTTCTAGTTGTTTAATTCTGTTAATATCAGTAAGTTAGTAGGTAAATGTCGAACTACGCATCGAAAGTCAATCTGGGAATCACTCACTAAAAGGGTCACGTATGAGGTGACCAATGGGGTGTTTCAAATGTAACAGGGTCACAACTGAGGTGACAAACTGTATTGTAATTAAACGGATCACGTTTGAGATGATCAACAATTTTCTTAAATGGTCATGTCTGAATTGATCAATAGTTAAAATGTCTTATCTATAAGTAAAAGACTTAAGTGTATGAATGGACAAAAGGTCAAACTCATAAGTATGAGCCATTCGCATGACTGGATCAGGAGTATGGACCAGTCGTACGATTGGACTATACGTATGAGTCCAATCGCACGATTAACCCACACGTATGGACCAGACGTGCGATTGGACCATAAAAATGAGTAAACTCACACGATTGGATCACAAGATTGAACCAATCGCATTAATGGAGGTGACTGAATGAGACAGTCACACGACTAACACCTAGTCGCAGGACTAAAGGTGACCGACTGTGCCAGTCTCAGGACTGACCCTCAGTCGCACGAATTAAGTATGAGACTAGGTTCAGTCTCACGACCGGAGGAAATCCTAGTATAAATAGAGGTCGAGTCGATCGCAGTCACTCATCACTCATAAATCGCCCCCAAATCGCAAAATTGTATCGTTACTCTGCCAAAATCTTGAGTTACTGTTATAGACTGATTACCATTGCTCCTAACGATCGCGCATGATTATACAGGTAATGTGCAACATCATTCAATCAAAGAATCATCGAATCCTGCCCCAATTCGACGCACTTAAGGCCTAGAAGAACCAAAAACTTAGTTCACTAAGTAACCTTTCAAACTAAGTAAAGTGAACACTTAAAAATATTTTAGAGGTTAATAGGAATGATTGCGATTCTAATGAGACAAACCACAACGTCTAAAATAAAGCTTTGCTCAAGATTCAAATTTGAATGGACACACAGACTGTCATGCCAATGGGCGTACTGATGAACTTCAATCGCATGACTGAGCTAGGGGACTGGCACAATTGCACGTCTGAGATGAGCAATTGGCATAATCGCATGACTATACCATGCGGTTGAGTTCAGTCGCATGACTTTGTGAACCGCTCGGGAAAGCATACGACTAAGCCCAGTCGTAAGCTTAATCACATGATTGAGGTCAATTGCACAACATTGCCTCAGTCGCATTATCCATTCGCAGAACAGAACAAAAAGATTCAAGTCCAATAAATTCATCTGTCATTCAATAATACACACTCTAATGTTTATCTATCTTGTGTTACAACATCATGGCGAGTCGGTGGACGATGAGCACAAAGCACAACATATGTGCTCATCTTGATTTGACATCCCGAAACGCACCCAAGTTCATGGGTATTATTTCATTTCTGAGGAGATCGAGGATATTCACAGCGATCTTTACCCCGTGCACACCATACAGGTCGATACAGCAGGCTTTCTAGGAAAGCGATGTTGTAGATAGGTCCTCAGAGCCTCACCGGATTCGGAGTTCTATCTTTGACCAGGCCATTGACATCAGTGTGGAGGACCTAAGGACAGTCTTAGAGTTGGGAGACTATAGCAATTGCCCTACCAGACTACATCCGCTGACGAATCGTGGATGCTTTCTACAGGCTATGTACTCGGGGGATATTAACACAGGTGTGCTCAACAAGAGCAACCTGTGCCCCCAGTTCAAATACTTAGCCCATGTGCTGCTGAGATGTATAGCCTCGAGGAAGGGAGGTTTTGATGAGCTCTCTGATCAGATTCAGAATGCCTATGTGGCCCTGATTCTAAATCATCCTTTAAGCTTTTCGAGGATGATCTTCACCTATTTGGTGGAGAACATTGAGGCCAAGGGCAAGGAAGGCTTCTGCATGTACCCTCGTTTCATACAGATGATCATAGATCAGAAGCTTCCTTCCCTGCCCAAGGAGAGAGAGGACACAGTTATCCTAGAGGTGATGGATGATACCACCCTATGAAGGATGAGGGTATACATGGGGAAGTAGGAGAAGCCCCCGGTAAGGAGGTTGTTTGGGCATCTGGCCCAAGAGGACTACGTGGCGCCAGCGAAGAGGAAGTGGCGTCACAGTGATAGTGACTCTGACTCTAAGCCGATTGTGCTCCCATCTGATGATTCTTATGATTATGACAGTGGTGATGGTGGAGATAGTGGCCCCACCCAATCTAGGGCCACTACCATAGATACTACATCTCCACCATCCACCCACGGAGGAGCTGACATGGCAGGATTCAATCAGGACTTCCATCCTGATGAGGAGGAGGAGAGTGATGAGGAGTCGTTAGTTCGGATGGTGGGCAGCCGGGTGGTTGCAATCGAGAGGGGGATTAGAGCGGTAGGTGGACGCCAGGGTGAGTCTGGGGAGGCTACAACTGATCCATCTTACACCCCAGACCAGCCTAGTAGACAAGGGGGAGCCACTGTTTCCAAGGGCTCGAGGAGAAAGAGAATGGCTCAACCCTAAGACAAGAAGGGGAAGAGGCCCAGGTTAACATTGATCACCACCACCACCATAGCTACCACCACTTCTACCACACCACCCACCACTACTACCACACCACTCACTACTACTACCACACCACCCATCACTACTACCACACCTTCCACCACTACTACCACACCACCTTCCACTACTACATCCTACCCTTCACCACCCACTCATATACCACCACCCATATTCACCACTGCCACCACTACTACGACTAGCCACCAAGTCGGACTATCATCCCACCCGACATTTCCCACATGATCATCTTTATCTCCCATTGGGGTAGAGGAACAACTGTCAACAATTAATCATATGGTGCTGAAGTTGTTGGCTGCTGATGAATAGAAGACTGCCCAACTACGTCAGCATGCGAAGCTAGACGCTACCCAAGCACAGCAGATCTCTCAACAAGCTCAGCAAATTGCCCAACTCCAAGAGCATAATGTCCACTCAACAAAGAGGATAGAGGAGTTGGAGGCTTCTAACAATACCATCATGCTCAAGCTTAAGGGATCAAAGGATGAGCCCCTCAAGATAAGAGAAGGAGATGATGATGATGATGATAATGATGATGATGGTGAAGATGATGGTTTCCTGCTGGAAGCTTGTTCATGTTCTTGAAGTTTGAGTGACCGAGACATCTAGCCAAAGTTGGATTTCATCATTAGATGCTCGAGCAATAAGACAAGTTGTTTCTGTAGACGGATCAACTTCAGACATGTTTAGTTTGTAGACATCTTTGTCATGAATAGCTTTGACAACAACCCACTCTTTGGTGATCTGAAACCCTGGCTTTAAAATATAACAAAAAGAATTATCAAATAAAGTAGAGTAAGATTTATCGCATATTTGTGAAACACTCAAAAGATTGAAATTCAATTGTTCACAGAAGTTGACTTTGTAAAAACTTATTATTACATTAGATATCGTTCCTTCACTGGTTATCTTTCGTCCTGAATCTCCACCAAACACCACATGAGTACCATCTTTTTACTTAAAATCTTGAAACATGGCTTGATTGCATGTCATGTGTCGGCTACACCCACTGTCAACATACCATGTGTTTATTGCTCTCCATGGGCATACCTGCATGCAAGAATATTTAAGATGAGTTAGTAACCCAAGCCGAAATGGTCTTAGGCTTTCCAAATTTATCAATGATTGTAAACTGTTTGAAATGGAGTTTGTTTACGTCAGGTTTATTTTGAAATTTGTGATTTTAAAATCCTCTTTTGAAAACAATATGACTATCTTTTCTTTGTTTTGTTTTCAAAACATTAAATCTGTTTTCAAGATCATCATCAAAAAAATTTTAACCGTTGTTTAAAACATCATAAATTTTTTTCTTATTGTATGTTTCATTTTTCATTCTTACTTGATGTGAACAAATTGTCCTTGACTATACTGTGGTGATATGATATTATACTGATTATCATGATTTGAATTTATTTTTTTATTGATCTCAAACCAAAAGAAGGTGTTTTTGACACATTTTTAAATCCATTATAATAATTTCTTTGAAACATTGGATTAAGATTGTTATGAAAGTCCTTTCTAGGTGAGTTCTTTCTGAAGTAACAATCTTTTGTATTACGATTCCTTTCATCACACAATGCATAGTATTTGTTAAAATAACAATCAACTATGGTGTGATTTGTTATATCACATATGTGATGGTATTTGTTGAAATAACACTCAGAAGTGTTATGATTGTACATGTCACATATATCATAGTATTTTTATGGCTTTTGAAACAACATTTTCTTAACCATAGATGTAGATGCAACATTAGATCCTTGTTTAGATTTAGGAGTAGTCTGGTTAAGCTTATGTTTTTGTTGTGTAAGTTTGATCTTTTGAATTTTTGGATTTTGCTTTTGAACATTCTCACAATTCTTTAATTCCTTAGATACAAATCTATGCTGAACAGCTGAAGACTTAGGACCTGAACCTGTTTTCATATCAGAGTTGGATTTGTTCTTTGGTTTTGTTATTATATCTGATATTGTGTTCATGTCAAAAGTTCCTGCTGACACAAACTTCATAGGTTTGATTTTAGTTGAGTTGTTGTTTTGTTAATATTGTTTACCTTTTGATATTGGTTTTCTTCTTCTTTGATTTCTTGATGATTTCTTAGTATTTTGTGGCTTAGTTAAATCTTGAGAAAATTCTTTTTCATATTCTTTGTTTTGATTTAGTTCATTTGAACTTGAATCATCAGAAAATAGAATGTCTGATTTCTCTTCTTGACATTTTCCTTTCATTTTAAGTTTGATCTTATTTGCTTTTTCAATATCTTGATCAATTTGGCACTTCTCTATGACATATTCACCTTTTGGAACAAATAACTTTTTATTCTTTATCGAGGTTCATAAGATTTACTTTAATTGGATGACCATTTTTAATCTTTTCTATGTCATTCTCCTCGAATATTAGAATGTTTACTTTTTCAATTTAACTTTCAACATTTTCTTGATCGATCTTCTTTTTCTCTAGAAATTCTTTTAGCTTAGCCTTGTTTTGTGGTGAATGATCATGAGTGTTGAAATTTTCTCGTAAAGTTTTAGAGATTGATTCAGGCATAGGCTTATGCGTAAAACCTAATCCTGATTTATCTTTATCCTTCCTTCCATTTACCAGTTGCTCAACAATAGTCTTTGAGCTTTTTATTTTTTCCAAATCAACTTGAGTTGCAACATGTGCCACTTTTTCTTGTTGAAGTGTCTTTGTCATTTCTTCAAGTTGTTTCTTAATTATTTCAAGTTTTTTTAGAGTTTTATTCTAACTTGCTTGAAGTGACATTATTTTATCATCAACAACTTTATTATCATCTTTTAGTTTTCTATGAATTGATTCTTCTTGCTTTAATTTGTCACATATTTTGAATGAGTAATTTTTATAATGTTTAACTTGTTCAAAACATGCTTTTGTGCAAAGGTTTTCTCTTACTTTGGTTAGTATTTCAGGATATGTGTTTGAAGACTAAGTGTCAGAAGCAGTTTTTACAATCTTTGGTTGTTCAGACTTTGCCATGAGAGCAACTTCTTCCTCCTCTGGATCCGATTTGTAACTCCAGTCATAGTCTGTCTTATTTTCTGATTCATATTTTTAGATCTTTGTCTTCATACCAGTCTTCATTTATTTCTGAGATCAATGCTAAGCCTAAAGTAAGATCAGAAGTAAATTGTTCAGCATATGCACTCCAGTCATAACCATCTTTTATGCTTACAACCAGTGCTTTCTTTGGTTTTTCAGCTGACTTATGTTCATCTTTTAATTTTGGCATAAGTAGACTCTGATATGGTTTTTGGTATGTCTTTTGAGTTTGATGCTAATGTCTCTTATTATTTGAACTGCTTTGACCATTTCCACTTTTATTTCTTGGAGCTTTATATTCTCTGAAAAAATGGCCATAACTATTGCAGTTGAAACATCTTGATTTTGACTTGTAGTTCCCGGGCTTGTAGTTCCTGTTGACATATTTGTGCTTTTGTGTTCTATAAGCAATCATCCCCATTTGCCAATTCAAGTCCATTTGTTCTATATCATCAGGATCCATCTCGAATAAATCATGCAAAACCAAATCAAGTGGAGTTAGATGACTACCTTGATAGGCTTGGAAGCTTGCCATAAAAGTTGTAAAGGCAGTTTTGGACTCTTCATCCTGCAATAGTATATTTAAAACATTTTTAACTTTTCTATGATTAGCAGAGTTAGAAGATGGAGTCTTATTGTGAGTTTTAAGCACAGAAGATTTTGGAGGAGACTGTTGTTGTTGTGGCTGAGTTGAATAGACTGGGGTACTTTTGAAAAATCTAGCTCCCACGAACAGATCACCCTCATCTTCAGGAGTAGCATCATTTTTAGCAAGAAAGGCATTTTCAACAGTATTCATTGGAGAAGCAACATACTTATATTGTGATGTCGAAGCAGATCTGTCATTATTTCTTGAACTCTCATCAATTTCTACAGATTCAATCTTTGCAATAACAAGATCAATATCCACAGGAAACTTTTTAGTGTGCTTTAGCAGGGTTACAGTTTGTTTCCATGAGGATGGAAGTGCATTTAGGAGTCTGTCATTTAGATCTTTAAGATCATATTTGATTCCTAAAGTTGACATTTCAAATGTGAGTTGAACATATCTATTCATCATCTCATTTATAGTTTCTTCTGAAATGTGCTAAACAAGTTCAAGTTGTCTCCTTAACTTTTGTCTTTTGAGATCTTGGATTTCTTTACCTCCTTCACAAATAACTTTCAAAGCTTTATACATGGTATAACCAATTTGATTCAACAAAATATACTATTTTTGATGTTTTTAATTTTGAAATGAAAAAAGAAATGAAATTTTTTTGGAATTTTGGATTTTTTGAAAATTTTCTAAGTGTTAAGTGATAAGTCTGAATTAGAAGCGCCTGAAAAGTAATGATGCGCCCGCACAATAGTAAAACGCCTAAACAGTAGAGAAACTCCCAACTTGTCTTAGAAACGCCTAAGGGAATGCCTTAGTATACTTCTGAAGTTTCCATGTGTAGAAACGCCTAAACATGTCAAAGCGCCCAAACAGTTCCAAAACGCCGAAATAGTGTTGATGCGCCTGAAAACAGCTACAAAGTGCCTGAATAGTTGAAAGCGCCTAGGACTTGACTTCTGAAAAACGTCTGCACAGTGCTGAAACACCCACACAGTGTCAAAACGACCACTTCTGAAACGCCTAAACAATGTTAAAGCGTCTGAACAGTGTTCATGCACCTAAGTACTTGAGTGATTTTCAGATGATTTAAACACCTCAAACACCTAATTCATGTTCGTCGTAACAACCTGATCTTAACAATTTTTCCAAAACTTGATAAAATGATCTGAAATTCTTCAATCAAGTCACAATTACACTGATAATCAATCCTTTAGCTTCATATCTTTCAATTAACTCCAATTTGAGACTTAATTTTGAAAAATCAGTGTTTGAGTTTGAAGAACTTGTTCGAACACAAATTTGACAAATACCTAGATTTGATGATGGTCACTCAATTGAGATTCATTTCATCTTTCTAGTGATGAAACATAATTACATCATCAATTAATTGAACAATTGCAATCAAATCACAGATTCAAGTGATAAAAAATGCTCAAAAAGTCATTTTTTTAACTTCAATCACTAAACCGAAAGCTCTGATACCATTTGATAGGTTCAAATGGATCGATATGTAATTGATATCAAGCAATTGTATGGGTTTGTTAGAACAAGATACATAGTTTAACCATTTAAACTTTGTGAAAAACGCAGCGGAAATGTAGGTTATAACATAGTTTATAATCTAAAATTTCAAGTTCTATTTTGATGTTATAAGATATGAACAAACCCAAGAACAAAAGGATCTTTTATATGTGAATAATGCTGGCTATGTGTACACATTATGGACAGCCTTAAAGAGGCTGCCATAAACTACCTTTGAGCAGCCAAAAGGGGACGAAAATGGATGAGGATGATGATGTGTTTGAGTAGCAAGCCTTCAAAGTAGAGGACCTCAAACTATGATACCCACAAGCCCTCCAAACACTCACTTGCTAGGTAGTATTACACCAAGCCTTGTCCCTCTTGTTAAACTCGAAATTTCCAGCCAAGAACCACTTCAAATCAGCCAAAGAAAAATCGAAAATTTGAGAGAAGAAGGAGAAGAGAAGGACTCTTGCATGTGTGAGAGAGAAAGAGAGTGTTCAAGTCTAATGATGGAAGAGTGTAATGTGGTTTAAGTCATGCAAAAAAAGAAGACAAAATGGGTTCCCAAGAACCCCTTGGGCGGCCGAGGTTGAGTCTTCAAAAAGGGTTTCCCACCATTTTGATCTTTTATTATTATTACACTCTTTCGATCATGTAAATTATAAAATTAAAGCCTTGTTTAATTTTTTAGCATGACACACTTTTATATGTCATTATTTAACCAACTTAAATAATGAAACAAATAAATATCTCATGAACAAATTATCCATATAATGTTGTTCTATCACAAAAGCAATATTTAGAAAACCAATT
>BJCM01267257.1:0-17061 GCA_018326385.1 Flaveria bidentis | reverse complement strand
TTATGATTCAGAACACGTCTAACAACTGTAAGCCTATATAACATGGTCATATATGCGTGTATTAATAAATAATATAAATAAATATAACATTAAACCATTATAAACTGGTCAAGTTAATATACATTAAACACTTTATTAATGAAATATTAAACATAATAAACACAATCAACCATTAGCATTTCATTAAATATCACATCATTACACATGTGTAAGACATATTACATTTAGATCCGGATCTAGGTACATATATGTATCAACATAATCTTCCTAAGTGTTTGTCCTAAGGGCATCCCTGATTGCAGCTTGCATGAAGCTGGGGGTTCTCTCTCATCCTCTCTTCCCTTTCCTTCCTCTTTCTCTCCATTTTCTCCACCTCAATCTCCTCGGAAGTAAAACTTTCTTTCTTTTGTCAAGAACTCTCATGTATGACTCAAGAAGGAGAAAGCTTGGACCTTCTTGAGCTAGTTCTGCACTTGAGCTCTTACCAGGAAGAGGTTGTGAGACATCCTCACCACCTGGAGACACACTAAGGGTAATAGGTGCTGAAGGATTTGTATTCTCAAGGTTCATAGGTTCTACTACTAGGCCTTCAATTGAGGTTTCCCTTTCGAAGCAAATCTAAGGGTCTACCTCAGTATCTAGTTGATCAAAAGTTTTCCCTACTAGCATCTGTCTATATAAGTTGGTTCTTCTCTTGAACTCCTCAGACACACTCAACTGAATCTTCTCAGCTAACCTAATAGCTTGCTTATTTTGGCTTGGGTTGGCAAGTGCCAGGACAACCAGAGGAAAGCTTTCATAGATTCTTAGGGTATGGAAGTTGAACACTGCTTGTTGACCCTAATATCTAGAGAAAACCAGGGCTCTTCTATCATTACCATACCTCCGTCCTACTATTTGATTTTTAGCAGGTTAGAATAGAGGTGTAACTCTAGGATAATCACACTTGAATCAAATCATGAAGATTATAGATCAAAATATGATAATCACAATTAAAACCCCTTTGATCTTCAATTAGATTGCAAAATATGTTTACAAGTAATTCCTCAATCTATTGGTCATTCAACCATTCTTCAACACTAATGACAATTAACCTATTTATAGTATAGACTAATATTCACTATTCGCACTTAACTCCCTAGAATTAGGCTAATTAATACAAAATTACATATTAAGCATAAAAATGACTAAAAACAAGTTAAAATATATTTTGTTCACACAAAATATATTTATTACAATATAACTCCTAGTCATCTAAATCTTCAACGTCTCATCTTCGTTCCTCGTCTCGAATGTGTCGGGTTTGACTTTTGCGTTGACTTTGATCGTGACATTGACTTTTGTTGACTTTCACTATGTTGATAATATAGACTGTCTTTTACAGCTCCAACAATACTCCCCCTTGGTCTATCATTATCAACATCTTCAAACGAAATCAACACCGAGAAGTCAACAATAGAAAGATCTTCAAATTGAAGCTTTTCGAATCTGATTAGAAAGATTATTTATCTCAAAAGCTCCCTCTATTTATATGCTCCCCCTTTTCGAGTGCATCCTTTGTAAAGATATTGGAACAACTTTCTCAAATCTCTAATATTGAGTGCTTCAGAAGATGTAAGAGGAAGATTCGTAGCTCGGTATCTTCTGCAAACTTAAGGAACGGGTTCCCTGATCAGGTACACTACTCAACTGATGATCGGCCATCACTTACAGCAAAAATCTAAAACACATTCTCAAACACAATCTCGACATTTCTAATTAGATCATTTCATTTTAACAAAATAAACTCGTGTTTATCTGTGTGTGAAAAACAAGCGAACCCGTGTTTGTTTGTGCGCAATTTCTATGAAACGCATGAAAATGATAAAATTGTAACAGCATAATATGAAAGACCTAAAAGAAACTGAAATGAAATTTTGTAGTAATTTTTTTAATTTTATATATCTATTTTTTATAACCGAGAACTGAGTCAATCATGAGATCACATCCTCAAGATATACTTTAGCACAAAGATGAATTTAATAATCGACAAGCAATGAGATCACACTGATAACTGAATCTAATCATAGTCTTTAAATGATTTTGAAATTTTAAAACAGATCAATAACAATTGCTCATATGTTTCTCCACTTAAACCCATGCCCTATCTTTTTCAACAAGCAGAAGATGATTCGTTAAGGTTCGATTAAATGTTTAGAATGCTAGGACCCCATAATCATTTGGAAAAAACCCTCACCCAACCTCAAGATTTCTTGAATTTTGTAACGATCTTTACAGAGCAAGGCTTGTGCATTAGTGTGCAAGTGATTATCAACAGAATATTGCATTCTGTGATGAATTCATCATTTAGATGATTTGACACAACTTTGAACAAAATGGTGAGAGCTCCAGGTATATACTCACGTATAAGAAAGGAGATGACCATTTAATCATGTGTCGATAAGAGCTCTAGGTCAGTACTATCATACAACAGAGGAGATCATCACTCCAGGTTAGTACTTCCGTACAGAAGAGGAGATTAGCACAAACACAAGACAATAAATATACCAGACATAGCTTAAAGATATGACATATATGATTTGGATCATAGTGGGTTAAAGATCAATTCTCAATCCAATTTTTGTCGGTACTCGGTTTTTGTGCAGGTCAAAATGATTGCGTAAACCCAGACATCCTTAAGCATGATGTTTTAAATTAAAATCATTATGCTGCTGTCTACTTTATTCTTCAGGCTGAGTCTACCAAGCATATCATTAAAGAATCTGTTTGTTTTTCTTTTATTTGCAATTTAAAAATAAGATGTAATTAAGAGAGAAGCATCGGTTACTATCATTTCTCATTTTAAAAACGTAAGTTATGCAAAAACAAGCATTTCAAGAAGATATACAATCATTTCTCAATCATCTCGAATCAAGTTCCCAGTTCTCTTTTCATTTTTATTTACTTATACTCTCCCCCTAAATTTTTATTTTTTCAAACTTATTTTTTTTATTTTTATTTTTTTATATATATTTTTTAATTTTTTTTATAAAAATGTACAAAAATAGAAATTTACCGAAGAATGTCTTCCAAACTACACTGATATGAATATAAGAAATGAATGCTCAAGATATATGCAGTGATTGTGAAGTGAGAACGCTGATTGTGCATATAAATATCCACATTGTGATGTTAACATGTTTGTTCCGCCTCAAATTTGAATTAGGATCAATCTCTGTCAGTAAACCGCATTACTAACAGTCCTCCTGAATTGTTCCTGCACTCATAAACAAATTAGTTTGAAAGGGGAACCTAGGCCATCGTAGTCCTGGAAGTTCCTTTTTCATCAATATAAGAAACCTGCTTCTGCACACAACCATTTAAGCAATCAGGAATATATGTACCCTTCTTTTTAATTTGCCAAATTTGTTTTGGTTCAATTAATTTGGATTTGAATGAGTTAAATTTGAAAATCATTTTCTTTTTAAGACCGGAAGGAAAAGAATTTGGTTTTAAACCGTTGGACATTTTCATCTTTGAATCATATGAAACCGACTTCACATGAAAAGGTTTAGATGGAGGGTTTTTCATCCAACCATTCAAAGATATGTGTTTTTTACTTCTTGATCCAGAGAAGCAACCCATGTTGCCTTTACCATCAGGAACATTCTTTGTAGACTTAAATTTGGAGAAGCAATTTGTTTTGCCTTTACCATTCGAAGCAAGTCTTTGAGGGAACTTCTTTGCCACATGACCTTCTTTTCCACACTCAAAACAAGCCTTGAAAGGCTTTTGATGCTTGACTAAACCATGTGATGCAGGTGGAGATGAGGATTGCTTTGAGCTTGTAGCAGATTCTTGCTTGTTTTGGCATTTGCTATGCTGAACAGGGAATGAGATCTTCACTGATTGACTAGGTTGTTTTGCAATTGGAGAAGAGATCCGTATTAGTCTTAATTCAGCTTTTGGAATCTTTTGATACTTTACAATGTCAGGAGATATCTTGATCTGTGAGGAACTAACACTCTCCTTTGTGTTTTATTCATCATCTGAGCTTATCCAGTCTCGTATACACAGATCTGCTTCCAAAGGATCTTGATTGAGACCTCCTATTGTGTCGGCTTCGGTTATAGGATTCTCATTGCCTGATGATTCAACAACTGTTCATTCTTTGACAAACCTGACGGGAACAAACGAAGGAATGTTACCTTATTTGAATTTGTTGAAGAAAGTTGGAGAAGCAACTGATATTGGTGTTAGAGTATCAGAAGTGGAATCCTCGTTAATATTATTAGATCCCTGCCCAAGGAATCCCAAACCTACAAGAGAATTCTACACATCTCTAACCTCTTTAAGATTAAAGTTGCTGAAACCTGTATTTAAACAATTAGTTTTTGCAACTTCAATCAAATAATTTGTTGAATGTGGTCTAGGGATTGGTGAATAACATAAAGTAGAAGGAGGTGGAACTGAATTAAATATAGTTTCACCATCAGATTTATATCTAATCCCATGTTTTACCCGCGCCCCTTGTTGTTTAGTAATAAGCTCATCCTTTTTCATATATGAAAGGGTCCATTTATCAAGCTTCATTTGAAGCTGTGTTGTTTCAGATTGAGCTAAAACAACCCTTTCTCTCAGAATATTAATTTCAATGTCACGCTCCAAAATGGTTCTTCTTAATAGATCATTTTTAGCCAATGCTTCATTAAGTTTTCTTGAAAAAGCAATTTCGTTTTTCTTTAATTCCTGATTGATTGTTTTCAATTCTTTTTCATTTTCCAGTAGTTAGCCTTATAAATCCCAAATAACTGGATTATGCAAGAAGAAGAACACATATCCTGAACAGTCTCATAAGTAAGACCCATGATAGTTTTTTCTGCAGCTAGGCTCTTCTCACAGTCACAAACTTTTGTGATTCTCTGTTGTTCCTCTTCTTTGAATTTTAATAGTTCTTATCCTCAAACTCTTTATTTCCAGTATCAACTTTCTCGTCTTCATTATCTGTTAGGACCGTGTACGTACGGAGTACTTACTGATAATGCGTGTATACCTAATCAAATAGTGTGGAATCCTATTTGATTGGCGATCCAAACAGTGAGAACGCAGTTTCAATCAATCTAGAGATTAATGAAACGTTATGAATGATTAGAACATGATCAACTGCGAACTATGAAGTTGGAACAAATTCTCTTGAGTCTCTGGATGGCTAGGGTACGTATGTGAGTCGAAATTCTTGAAGTGTTCTGTTTTTCCACGAATTAGGTGGTATTTATAGGTTAGGGTTTGTCAATCGTACGACTGACCATTAGCATGGTTCAGTCGTGCGACTGAATCATCCGATTGATCCATACGCATGACTGAGGGTTCAGTCGTGCGACTGAGCCAATCTTATGTCTCAATCATGCGACTGATCCAGTCTCCTGGTTCACTCATGCCACTAGTCCATTAGCATGAAGTGTTCATGCGTATGGTCCATTAGCATGGTCCATTTGCATGAAAACTTGATACGATTAAGTTTAAACACATTTCTCAACCATTCTTGACTAAGAACTATGTAAACAACCACGAACCTATATAGTTAGTTCCATATGTGTTATTATACAATAAACAATGAAATATTAAACATTAATAGCATCAATGACATATTGCATTTCATTCAACTCATTCATTACACATATGTAAGAACTGAAAGACATTTTACATTAAGCTCCTAAACTAGGTACATATGTATCAACAAACTCCCCCTTAGACCTAGTTTACATCAGTGTCTAACATTCTTCATTTGCTACTCAAACTTCTTGTACTTTTTCTCTCTAGTAACTTCGGCATGTTTCTCGATTGCAAAACAGAGTCGTATGACATTTTGTAACTGGAGGGCTTGTACAATGTCTTGCGAGTCATAGAATAGTGGCCACTTGTATAATGTATATACATCATCTAAAGACAAGTTGGTCAGCCACATAGGGTCAAACACCCGGATGGTTTCCATCTTGCTCTCTTTCTGTAAGACTATGACCGTTTCACCTGTTCTCTAATCGTAACACCACCATTTAAAGTGTGGAGTGAAGTCATGCGGCATTTCCCGTAAGGGAATCTTAGATATAATGCATGGAGGACTCCACTTCAGCACCACCTTTGGTTTTCCAGATATCGGGTCCACTTTAGACCTTCGGATGTACCTCTTTGGTTGTTGAGGTCTGAAGTATACCCACCTGGTGTGGTATTCTTTCCTTAGTGCAGCCTCAAACCAGCCTGACATTTTCCTCAGATAAGCATATAACAAGTTTAGACGCGCTAGCTGGTTGTGCTCAAAACCAGGGAGAGTCTTCAGATCGTGTGGAAATCTAAAATACTCTATACCCTTCTCCCTCTTAACTGCATACAAGTTAAGATCTTCAAAATATGCCCATGCAATGATCTTGCCCGACACCTTTAGATGTTTCTTGACTTTGTATAGCTTGGTGTAGGCATTTGGCTTTTGTGTAGTACATTTGGCTCGTATCTCAGCAAAACAAGCCGCCCATTCAGCCTTCTTGATATCAACATCAGCGTATGAGGCTTGGGCTTGGCTTTCATTCTTTTTAGTCTCCTTTTCCAACTCATCCAGTTTGTCAAACGTAGCACTACGAAGAGTGTCACCCAAGTTGGGGATCATATTGCCCTCTCGGTCATTGTACTTTGGAAAGTGGTCTGTTGTGACATCCTCAATCTCTATTTCATCTACATCATTGAGCTTGTCGTCACTGGTAACATCAAAAGTAAGCGCATCTTTGATAATCTCGTCTGGATTTAGCCTGAACATCTCAGCAAGTTGCTCATCAGTCAGGTCATGAATGATTTCTCCTTCTTCGGGAGTGTAGCTCATCGACCTTCTGACAATCCCTTGCAAATCAAGAATCATTGAGAATTGAGACTTGATTTGCTGTAAGGGAGCAACATCATATTCATCTTGCTAAGATGTTTGATTTGCTTAATTTAAACATGTAACACATCAATAATTAGTAATTAATCAAGACAGTCAAACATTTGATAAAGATATATAAACATTAATTACAGAATTTTAATTACAAGATTCAAGTACAAAAGTTTTCAAATACATAAACTACTAAGCATTAATTTTGTCTTGAAGTGTCGGCTTCTCAGCAGGAGGGGCAGAGGATGATGCTCCTTGGTCTTAGGTTCTCTTTGTTCTCCTTTCTTGACCCTGAGCATATGTTGAAGCAGCTACATCCCCTTCTTCATCAGCGTCTTCATCCTTCTTTCCCTTTGTCTCTTTAGCATCACTACCCTCTTCATCATCAGTCTCATCATCATCACCTTCATCATCATCTTCATCATCATCATCACCCTCTCTAATCTTCAGAAGCTCATCTTTAGATCCCTTCAGTTTGAGCATGATAGTCTTGTTTGAGGCCTCCAACTCCTCAATCCTTTTTACTGATTGGTTATTGCACTCCTAGAGTTGGGAAATCTACTATGCTTGCTGGGCAATCTGCTATGCTTGGGTAGCATTTAGCTACACAAGCTGACCTAGTTAAGCAGGTTTTTCTTCATCAGCAGCTAACAGCTTTAGCACCATGCGATTTAGTGTTGCCAGTTGTTCCTCTACCCGAATGGAGGATAGAGTGGGTCCTATGGTGAAGGTGGTGTGGGTTGATGGTCTTGCTTGGTAGGTAGTGGTGGTGATTGTGGTTGTGGTGAATATGGGTGGTAGGATATGAGTGGATGGTGAAGGGTTGGCTGTAGTAGTGGAGGTTGGGAGTGTGGTAGTGATAGGTGGTGTGGTAATGGTGGTGGTAGCTGTGGTGGATGTGGGAGATATGGTGGTGGTGGTAGTAGTGGTGGTTTTGGCAGTAGTGGTGGTGGATGTGGTCATTGAAAATCATGGCCTCTTACCTTTATTGCCATAAGGGTGAGCCATCCTCTTCTTCCTAGAGCCTTTAGGCACAGAGGCTCCACCTTGGCTACTAGACTGGTCCGGGGTATAAGATGGATCAGTAGCAACAGCATCCCCGGACTCACCCTGACGTCCACCAACCGCCCTGAGCCCTCTTTCAGTGGCTACGACCCGGCTCCCTATCGTTCGCACCAGAGGTTCCTCATCAGACTCCTCCTCCTCCTCTATCTGGAAATCAGGATGAATCGAAGCAGACTCGGGTCCACCGTGACCATCACCTCCTTGATCATCACCGTGGTCATCACCATCAGAATCATCGGAGGGTAGAGCATTCTGCTCCACATCAGAATCACTCTCGTTGTGACTCCACTTCCTCCTTACTGGCGCCACGTACTCTATATTAGCCAGATGGTGAAACAACCTCCTTATCGAGGGCTTCACCAGCTTGCCCCGGTAGACCTTCATCCTCTTGAGGGTGGTGTCATCCATGACCTCGAGAGTAACTGCATCACGACTCTCCTTAGGCAGCAAAGAAAGCTTCTTGTCAATGATTATCTGTAGGAATCAGGGGTACATGCAGAAGCCTTCCTTGCCTTTGGCCTCTATGTTCTTGATCAGATAGGAGAAGATCATGTGGGAAAAACTGAATGGATGGTTCAGTACCAGTGCAACGTATGCATTTTGGATTTGGTCGGAGAGGTCGTCAAATCCTCCACGCCTGGAGACTATGCACTTTATGATCACATGTGCTAGATACTTAAATTAAGGGCACATGCTACTCTTGTTCAGCACCCCGGAATTTAAGTCGTCGGCCTACTTGATCCTCATAAAGCATCCTTAGACTGTCAGGGGATGTAACTTAGTTAGGTGGTTTCCGTCCTCACCCAAGCCTAAGACCCGTCTCAAATCCTCCTCCATGATCACTATCTCTTGACCCAAGATAGAGCTTCGTATACAATGGGGCTTAACTGATTTGTCTACCCTGGCACTCTCCCAGAAAGACTACTGGATGGACCTGTAAGGTGTGCACGGAGTCGAGATAACCTTGAAGATTCGTGACCGGCGTAGAAAAGATATAATTCCTGAGAACTCAGCAGCGTCCCGGGATGTAGGATCAAGGTGGGCATAGATGTCGTGCTTGGTGTTCATAGTCCACCTTTCTGCCATGTTTCTATAACATAAGACACATAAAGAGTAGAATAACCCATAATAGAAACACTTGAAATTTAAACTATTTTGAAATCAGTCTGGTTCAATTGTGCATTGAGCCACACGATTGAGTTCAATCAGTTGATTGAGTATGCAACTGACTTCAATCGGGCGACTGAGCATGCGGCTGAGTTCAATCGGGTGACTGAGCATGCGGCTGAGTTCAATCGGGCGATTGTGCTCATACTTCTAGTTCATTCGGCCGATTGAGCAATTTTCCGAGTTCATTCGTGCGATTGAAGTTCATTCAGAGTGACCAGTCGCATACATCTCTGTTCGACACTTTAACCCTGAATCTAGGTCAAAACTGGAAGTTAAACGCTGTGTTTAGACTCTTTAGACCTACAGGAACCCTAATTGTCACAGTATGTCTTTCATTTTAACCAATTTGTACATTTATATGGTCTGTTAGTTGGTTATTACTTATTTCTTGATTTTAAACAATTTGGTCCTGTTAGGGTTAGTTTTCACCGCGCATTTTGTGCGATTTTGATCTTTCATTACCTGCAGATGATGCTACAACACGTTAGTAACACAGTCGTGAAGAGAAATCGACTTAATCAAATTTTGGCAAAGTGTAGCTACTTTCGGGAGATTTTAGGGAGATTGATGGGTGATGAAGATATACGACCGACTTTAGCCCTATTTATACTGATTTTTTCTTCAGTCATGCAACGGGATCCATTCGCACACTTCATTCATGCGACTGGAGCTCATCGTGCGACTGGAGCTCATCGTGCGATTAGCTCAGTCGGTCACATTTAGTCATGCGACTAGGTTTCAGTCGAGCGACTGACTCATTCGGTCACCTCCATTCGTGCGGTTGGTTCATTCTGGTGATCGAATTGTGTGAATGGTTCATACTCATGCCCCATTCGTGCGACTGGTCCATACTTATGGTCTAGTCATGCGAATGACTCTGACTTAAGAATTTAACCTTATGCACTTTCAACCACTTAATCCTTTTAACAATAGATAAAACGTTATGAGCAATGATCATCTCAGACATGACCTTTTTAAATTGAAAAACCTGTTGATCACTTCAGATGTGATCCTTTTACTTAATGAGAATTTGTCACCTTAGACGTGACTTGCTTTTAATTTTGAATGTTTTGGTCACCTTAGACGTGACCCTTTTGAGTGAGTGATTCACAGATGAAGTCTTGATGCCTAGTCTGACTTTTATCTATTAAATGAGTAAAATGAAAAAATAAAGCAACTAGAAAATTTAACAAACAAAATCAGGACATATTTTTGTTTTTTGATTGGAGATGGATTTTAAACCTATTAGAGTAATTCTAATTGATTTTACTTCCTGGACAACATTACTTCATTTCTAGTTTATCATTTGTGGTACGATTCATTTTGGAATCATACAGGTATATCAGAATCACTTGGGACATTTTAATAACCGATTTTGATGCTTGATCCTTGTTTTCACTGATAGTCAATAGCAGTTTTAGAAAATCATACCAGATCTACAAGATGCACACAATGATTTTGACTTTCAAGAACTGCAGCTCACGATTATTGTTAGTATACTTGTCCTCTTAAATCCATACACAGACTTTTGACACACATCTGTGATTAGTTAAGGTTTAATTATTTCAACACGCTTTTGTGGTTCCCACACTCATATGGTAATCAACGTTTCTCAAGAGATTTTTGAGCGGTCTATGGGTATATTTCAAGAAGAGACTATTCTAAGAGCTTTCAAAGAGATGCCAAGCCTCAGGTCAGTGCCATAGCATAACAGAGAGGCGTAAACAACAATGAATTCTAGAATATTTAGGTTATGCTTATCCTCAGGTCAGTGTCACAGCACAACAGAGAGACACACAACCTATCTTCTTGTTTGAGCAATTATTTTTCTTTTTCCACATATCGCACCAACAACATAAGTTATTAGCTAGATTGCTTTATGCATTTTTCATGTGCTTTGTTCATATTTTATGGTCGTACGCACACATATGTGGCGTTTATTTTGCTTTTCACCTCTTATTGGAACAGTGTTGATTGTGTTAACCAGGGATAAGATGGGAATCCACAGCAGGTTGAACAACTTAGTTTGTAATTAGAACCACCAATGAGGTCTACTTGTCTATTGTGTTGAATCTACTAACACATCATATAATGAACTAACAGCCTCTAGGTCTACTTTCTCTATGTTACCTTGGTATCCTACTAGTTTTGCTTTCATTTTCCTTTTATTTTGCTTAGACTTTTCAGACTTAAACTTTGACTTTTGCATCTTAAACAGTTGAACTTTTGAAGTCCCAAATAATTTGTTCCATGTGTACTATCATTTTCCAATTTTCTTGAATCAGTATCACAGATTTGATTTCTTTTCTTTTAGCTAAGTTGTCCTCCTCCCTCGTTTTTTAAGTAATTAAGTAAAACGACTAATTTAAAACTAATCTAACCTATTCTCCCCCTAAAATTCTAAAACCAAAAATATTTTTGAGTTTTTGGATTTTATAGACGAAGAAATAAATTAAAATAAATGAAATAATAAATAAATAAAAAATAACTCTACTCGTCCGACTATGGACTTTCGTCTTCTAAAATCACTTCACATTTCTTTTTCATACCGTTGATCTCTAACAGATATAAAAATCTCGATTTATCAAAATCTTTTGTATAGAGGTCAGCGCATTGAAGTCCGAATTAATTTTAACCACATCGATTAAATTCTTTTCAAAACAATCACGTATAAAGTGATATTTAATCCCAATGTGTTTAGTTTTAGGACGTTGGACCGGATTTTTAGTTACGCTGATAGCAATAGAATTATCAACAAAAATAGGAGTGTTACAGAATTTTAAACCGGATTTTTAGGACAGTGTACGTATGGAGTACTAACTGATAATGTATGTATACCTCATCAAATAGTACGGAATCCTATTTGACTGGCGATCCAATCAGTGAGAACGCAGTTTCAATCAATCTAGAGATTAATGAAACGTTATGAACGATTAGAACACGATCAACTGCGAACTATGAAGTTGGAACAAGTTCTCTATAGTCTCTAGACGGCTACGGTACGTATGTGAGTCGAAATTCTTGAATCGTTACATTTTTCCACGAATTAGGTGGTATTTATAGGTTAGGGTTTGTCAATCGTACGACTAAACCATTTGCATGGTTCAGTCGTGCGACTGAATCATACGATTGGTCTATATGCACGACTGAAGGTTCAGTCGTGCAACTGAGCCAATATTATGTCTCAATTGTGTAACTGATCCAGTCTCCTGGTTTAGTCATGCGTCAGGTCCATTAGCATGAAGTGTTCATGCGTATGGTCCATTAGCATGGTCCATTCGCATGAAGACTTCATACAATTAAGTTTAAAAACATTTCTCAACCATTCTTGACTAAGAACTATGTAAACAACCACAAACCTATATAGTTAGTTCAATATGCGTTATTACACAATAAACAATAAAATATTAAACATCAATAGTATCAATCACATATTGCATTTCATTCAACTCATTCATTACACATATGTAAGACATGAAAGATATTTTACATTAAGCTCCTAAATTAGGTACATATGTATTAACATTTTCTATCAAATACAATCTAAGCCTTGTTAGAAAAGGTTATTTTTCAAAATTGACTAAGTGTTGGTATTTTCAAAGTGAAAATTACCCTTGGAAGAATCTTTTATTATCTTCCGATGACAATTTCCTCAGTTCGAGCTTTATCTTCCAAAGAGTTTTTGGTCTCGGAAGTGTATCTTCACTACTTCAAAAGCTTGAACACTTCTTCATTCAGAAGACATTCTTACTCTCGGAAGTAAATTTTATTTACCTTCGGAAGAAGTTTTGAGTTCGAAATAGAAAATCCTTCGGAAATACTTTTACCTTTGGAAGAAGACTTTACTCTGTAACGGAAACCTTTGGACCCCAAACTGTAAAAAGCAAAGATTTTATCCATGATGTCGGAATCTTTTATATGGTATTCAACCTTACCGCCACTGTCACATCTTACCCCTTCATTTTACCCCCAAACCATCACGTTACCTTATCCATCCACCTTTTTTCACCCATTAAATAATTCTGACTCATCTCTTTAATCTTTTACCACTTTTACTGCCCAAATCACTTCTCATTCCAACCTTCTCCGATTCAAACTTGTTTCCCCTGTTCTTTCTCATAATGGCACTAAACCTTTAACAAAATCAAGTCGCACTTCTGAATTCATCCAGGGATGCAGACTTCTCTGAAATAATCTATTTTCTCACCCAATCTACCTACTAGACTGTCTTGATTGTAAACCCTGTCGTTTATTTGAACTAAATGGAGAAGTTTTGGGCCAACGGTCGTATTGAAGCCCTAAATCAAGATAGGGTTATAAGTTCGAGGATTTGTGGCCAGGAGTTGGTCATCTCTGAATAAATCATCAGGGAGCATTTGGAGCTTCATGATGAGGGCACTGTAATTCCAGGATACACACTTGAATCAAATAACATGAAGAATTATGGATCAAACAATGATAATCACAAAAAACCCCTTTTATCTATATTGATTGCATATGATTTGTAAAAAGTGGAAACTCCAATCAATTGGTCATTCAACCATTCCCCAAAACCTAATGAAAATTAACCTATTTATAGTCTAGACTATTATTCACTAATTGCACTTAACCCCCTAGACTTAGGCAAATTAATACAAAATTACATATTAAGCATAAAAATGACTAAAAACAAGATAAAATATATTTTGTTCACACAAAATATATTTATTACAATATAACTCCTAGTCATCTAAATCTTCAATGTCTAGTCTCGGTTCTTTTTCTCGAACGTGTCAGGTTTGACTTCTGTTGACTTTGACCGTGACATTGACTTTTGTTGACTTTCATTGTGTTGATAATATAAACTATCTTTTACAGCTCCAACAATACTCCCCCTTAGTATATCATTATTAACGTCTTCAAACGAAATCAACATCGAAAAGTCAATAGTAAAAAGATCTTCAATTTGAATCTTTCTGAATCTGATGAGAACGATTATTCATCTCATAAGCTCCCCCTATTTATATGCTCCACTTTTTCGACTGCATCCTTTGTGAAGATATTGGAACATCTTTCCCTTATCTCTAATTTCGAGTGGTTCAGAAGATGTAAGAGGAGGATTCCTAGCTCGGTATCTTCTGCAAACTTAAGGAACAGGTTCTCTGATCAAGTACATTTCTCAATTGATGATCGCCCATCACTTTCAATAAAAATCTGAAACACATTCTCAAACACAATCTCGACAGTTCTAATTAGATCATTTCTTTTTAACAAAATAAACTCGTGTTTATTTATTTGTGTAAAACAAGCGAACCCGTGTTCGTTTGTGCGGAATTTTTGTGAAATGCATGAAAAATGATAAAACTGTAACAACATAATATGGAAGACCTAAAAGAATTTTAAAATGAAAATTTATTATAATATATTTTTATCTATTAAAAATTTTCATTTTTTTATATAACCGAGAACTGAATCGATCATGAGATCACATCCTTAAGATATACTTTAGCACAAAAATGAATTTAATCATCGACAAGCAATGAGATCACACTAATAATTGGATCTAATCACAGTCTTTGAATGAATTTTGAAATTCTCAAACAGATCAATAACGATTGTTGATATGTTTGTCTACTTAAACCCATGCCTTATCTTTTTCAACAAGCAGCACATGATTCGTTAAGGTTCGATTAAATACTTTAGAATGCTAGGACCCCACAATCATTTGGCAAAAACCCTCACCCAACCTCAGGATTTCTAGAATTTTGTAACGATCTTTATAGAGCAAGGCTTGTGCATTAGTGTGCAAGTGATTATCAACAGAATATTGCATTCGGTGATGAATTCATCCTTTAGATGATTTGAAACTACTTAGACCAAAATGGTGAGAGCTCCAGGTCTATACTCATGTATAACAAAGGAGATGACCATTTAGTTATGTGCCGATGAGAGCTCGAGGTTAGTACTATCATAAAACAAAGGAGATCATCACTCCAGGTCAGTACTTCCGTACAACAGAGGAGATTAGCACCGACAAAAGTCACATAAATACACCAATCATGGCTCAAATATGACTTATATTATTTGTATCATAGTGGGTGAAAGATAATTCTCAATCCAACTTTTGTCGGGACACAGTTTTCGTGCACGCCAAAATGATTGTGTAAATCTAGACATCCTTAAGCATATATTTTAATTTAAATCATTATGTTGCTGTCTACTTTATTTTTCAGGCTGAGTCTACCAAGCATATCGTTTAAAGAATCTGTTTAATTTTCATTTATATGTAATTAAAATAAGATGTAAATCTAAGAACAACATCAGTTCTATCATTTCTTATTTTATAAACACAAGTCATGCAAAAACAAACATTTCAAGAAGATATATATAATCATTTCTCAATCATCACGAATCAAGTTCCTAGTTCTCTTTTTCATTTTTATGTATTACAAATATACTCTCCCCCTAAATTTTTATTTTTGCAAACTTATTTTTTTTATTTTTTATTTTTTATTTTGTTTTATTTTTGTTTTTAATTTTTTATAAAACAGTACAAAAATAAAAATTTATCAAAGACGGTCTTCCAAACTACACTGATTATCAAGATAAGAAATGAATTATCAAGAAATATGCAGTGATTGTGAAGTGAGAACTGTGATTGTGTAGATAAAAATTCAGATTGTGGATAAAATACCATAACCTTAACCTGTTTGTTCCGCCTCGAATTTGAATTATGAATAATCCCTGTCAGTAAACTGGATTACTAATAGTCCTCCTAAATTGTTCCTACACTCATTAACAGATTATTTTGAAAGGGAAACCCAGGTCATCGTAGTCCTAGAAGTTCCTTTTTTATCAATATAAGAAACCTGCTTCTGCACATAACCTGCAGGATCGTTGAGGGTTAGTTACAACACAACAACACAAAGAGGAGATTTAACTCAACTTTAATCAAATAATAAACTACATTAACCAAGTGTTGAGATACTAAGAACAAAAGTAATGCAAGAGACAGAACACAAAGAACACAAGTGTATGGTTTTTCAAGAATGCAGTATATTGCCTTCTCTATGTTCTATTACAAGTGTAACAAAGCATACATTTAAAAGATTCAAGAACATGAGATACTTATACTACAACCTACAGCCGGCTATACTTTGAAAGCCAGTTGGATACAATTGACTAGACATAAACAAAATCAATTGTAGAGTCAAAAGGCAGATTGCCTTTTGACTTGTGACTATGACATGACATAGCTCACATCCTTATCTATTACAAAAAGGATAAAGTACATAAAGTAGAAAGTTACAGACTCAAGACCTCAATGTACAACTACCAAAAGCATGGACCTTTTCACCAAACCATGTTAGTAGGTGACTTGCAGAGTTGCAGCGGAAAGGTGTCCAGCTTTATGGAAAATTACATCAGATAAAGCATGTTACTAAAAGTCTTTGGCAGAAATCTGTCTTCATGAACTTGAAGCTTTGGAAGAATTTGTCTCTGAGGCTTCAGAAGACTTCATCTTTTGCTTCAGAAGATATTGGTATTGGCTTCGGAAGATTTCACACTTAGAGTATGTCTGTTGCACATGTGAAACTTCCGAAGCATTCTACTTCAATTCACTTGTGCAGCATGCAGGAAAGACTAAAGATGTTTAGGTTGCATCAGCCTCTTCATTAGACTCTACAAACTCCCCCTAGGCTGATGCTACCAAAACACTTAGAAAACTTCAGATATTAACAGTCCTCATTAGGATAATCACCATTCCTTTCTTCATAAGATGATCAGGATCCTTCAGGCTGTCAATGTGTCTTCTCATGTCAAAGAGGTCATGCAGAGGCAACTGAAACATATCTTGCCATGTATAAATGTCTTCAATGCCTTGATCTCTAATAACATGCCACCTTTCTGGATTTGTGGTGTATGTCCAAGACAAGATGGGTCTTCCTGAT
>BJCM01267250.1:0-33531 GCA_018326385.1 Flaveria bidentis | reverse complement strand
TGTGTTACTTATAAGTTTTGCGTCATGGCTTGTTTGACTCTTGAAGCGAAACTTGCAACTTTTCAAGCATATAATTGATATGAATTCCATCATGAATTTAGCATTACTGTTTCTGTTTTATATTATGATTACATACATGACCTACAAGTTACAACTATAATTTTCACTTCTTGGACTTTTGAAGTCAAAGCTTGTTACTTATATACCATATTATTGACTTAAATATCTTGAATTCGAAATTTGTCTGTTCTTTTACATACTAGCTATAAACTAAATATAGTGATAAAAGTTTCTTTAATAATCCATAAAACTTATACCTTGATTGGAGCTATGAACAACAATTGTTTTGACTTCAAAAGTCAACCATATGTTTTATTGTTTTTGACTTGTTGATTTGTGATTTGAATGCAGTAAATGAAGGAATGAGTAAGAGAGCAATTCACAAGGCAATAATTGAATCTATAGCACTAGTGGGTGCTAGCATACTTCAGGTCTATCTTCTTCAAAGATTGTTTGAGCGCAAGCTTGGGACTTCAAGAGTTTAACACGATCAAATGCCTGGACCATAGGATTGGCTGGTATTCAGTATTCACCATACATTTTGTGTTTCTAACACAATTGTTTGATTTATATGGCCGTGAACCATGGTGATTTATTCTTCTAGTTCCCAAACAAGTATGATATGTTGACTTTCTTATCGTAGAGAGCGATTTTATGGACTAGAGAGAGCATAATGGAGTAGTGATTTGTAATACCATAAAAATTACTTGGCACACCACTTGCTATAATTAGTTATACAATTGTAGCGTTGATTGTAGTTTCTGAAATGACACATAAATAATAAGCTATTGGGTTATTATGTTCCAACCCATTTAATAAAAGGTTCATGCTTGTGTTAATGTGTGTTTAACTCGTGTAACTAATCAGCTCTTGGGTTATTATATTCTAACTTGTTTAATAAAAAGATCATGCTTGCGTTAATGTGTGTTTAACTTGTTTAACAAATCAGGTCGGCAAATTAAGTTTTTCAAAAATTAGAAAAAATTAGGGTCAATCTGCCATCCATTTAAGGCCTTTTCAGTCAAATTGTTTAACTGATTAGTGTCTACAACATGTTTATAACCCAATTGATGTTTTTATAACATTCATAGTAAGTTTCCTCATTCTTATCCGTATAAAACGTCATTCCTTAATTTTATATCTTATTGAGGTTGCCAACCTGATTCGTGAACAAAGATGTTGATAAAGTAGAATAATAAACAAGTTACAAAGGCTTGTATACTTAATTTGAAGAATTGAAGGAACCTTGAATGGATGCGAGTGTCGCTTTGCATTGATTATGGGTTGTTGATAAATGGAACGAACATATGATGTAGCAAGATGGATTTTGTCCTTGTGGAGTTGCATAGCAAGAGAAGTAAAGATCAACGAGGAAGGTGGAAGTGGTTGGGATAGATAGTGTATGTTAAATCTTTATATATAAAGAATCACTACTCGTCCTTAAGCTCATCTATATCTGAGCTAAGGTATTAAAGACGCTGATAGAGAACTTTATCTTTTTTCCTTTATAATTTTAAGATAAGGAGTTAAATAGACACTGATGAGACTTTAGAGTGCTCTTAGATAAATGAGCTATATAAATCATGTATCGATTACATGACTTTTTGTATGTCGGAGCTTAAGAGATTTTTATCAGAGAAGAATATATGAACCCTGGGCAAGTTCTTTAATTCAATCCTAATAGC
Organism: Flaveria bidentis; assembly: GCA_018326385.1. Lineage (NCBI taxonomy): Eukaryota > Viridiplantae > Streptophyta > Magnoliopsida > Asterales > Asteraceae > Flaveria > Flaveria bidentis. Next base: position 31,786 of record BJCM01267250.1, on the reverse strand, counting down.
CACCACTGATTTTGGACTAAGGAAATAGGTTGATACAGGCCCTCAAACATCTATGTGAACTAGATAAAAATACTGTTTTTTAAGTTTGAAATCATCATAAAAGAGAGCAACCAGAAAAAATAGATCAGAAATTCAAACCAAAAATGAAAAATAATAAGTTTTGAGAAAAAAATTTAATAAAAGCCATTTTTTAAGAAGGAAAGAGTGAACAAAGGCAATCGCAAACATATATTTGTTTGTTCAAGGTTACATTATCATCATAAAAATCAAAGCAGAATGAACTCCCGCGATAAGATACAAGTAGTCTCTCATCACTTTATGACATGCAACAGAACCATTTTTTCTGCAAAATAAGAAACAAAAACATTAATTGAACTTGTTTCTAGCAAAGTGTGTTCAGTCAGGTTTAAGGTAGCAGTTTCCACCCTTTTACTTATGAAAGGGTCAAATCATGTTGTGTTTCATCGGTCAAACGGGTATATTTATAAGACATTAGCTAAAAATGAAACGAGACAAGTGTGTCCAAAGACTCAAAGTCACCCCACCTCACCCCATCTATCCCATCCCAAGTGTATTTTTATGCATAAACCCTCCTAAATCATGTTATCCAAAAATAAAAGTCAATAATTGAAAAAATACAGTTTTGTAATCATATTTGAACGCGGATTGTTTATATAAAAATAAAATTTGGATCGACCAGAACCAAGCCACCTCTTACTTAATGTTTACATTGTTAAGAGTAACTCTCGAACCCATAACCTCAAACTCATTGGATGTAAATCAAGTTTGTGAATGAGTTTGTATTCTAAGCAAGTCAACAAAATGCACAATAGCTTACAGATTGTGGCTTCCCAAGAGTGGCTGTCCCAGACTTGTTATATGTAGAGTCGTTTTTAGGTGGCGAGTCTGATGTGCCACCTGTCTTTTTCTCGTTCCTAGCCTTGTTGAAAATAACAGTGAAACCCTCAGCTGACGCTGGGTCATTTACATCCCAGTCACCAAACTTTGGCAATGGTGGGCCCTTTTCCTGTAAATATTGACCTTTAAATGGCATTCATTCATATCCAAAATACCATAACCATAATATTATATTCTTAAAATAATATAAGCTAGCACACATGTAAACATGTTGGAGAATTATAAAAGCAACATTATATGTATCATAGATAGTAGTATACCAATGATGTTAAGGGTAACAAATTGATAAGGGTTCGGGCTGAATGATGTTTGTAACTTGTAAGTGCGAGTCAAACAAGGTAAGGTTGGGTTGACCCCCAAAAAAACATGCAAGTTCTTTGTTGTGTTAATAATGGTTACAAAAACAATAATTACAGTATGATCAAGATCTCTAGAGTCTAGATAAGCACAATATAGGAGACTGAATGATCTAGATATTGACTTTGGTTGACTTTTGAACTGTTTGACCAATTTTTGCTAATTTTTTATTTAACCCATTTGAAGATAAAACATAATTTAAATCATCCCATCCATAAGTAAATGGGTCAAAAGTGGCACTTCCAAATGTTGTACTTGAGGAAGTTAGGAAAGACGGACATGCATGACACTGTTCACATATTATCAGTTGACCCATGCTAAAGATAGCCATGTGGAAAGTATTTAATCGATGAATTGGGAAAGGACTATTCAGCATTAATGGTTTTTCAAGAAGATCAGTAAATATAGATACATCATGCATAAATAGGTGTACTAGGAGGTTAGGATAACTTTAGTAAGCAACATGAGGTATACTACCAATGGGAGCAGTTTGAGTGTATAGCAAATGACAACCATGCATATAGAACAGATAAAACCCTTGTATCCCAAACCAGTTTGACGAAGCTAAAAACATGCAGCCAAACACAAAGTACAAAAAGACATTAAGTCTGGCTTGTCGACTTTTATATAATTGGTAAATGTGCCAGACATTCAGATAAATTACAGTTTAGGGGTTGTGATTCATTGAATACTTAGATTAACCGTAAGTTAAAAACTAATAACAATAGTAATAAATCATAATATTGTATTAAATCTATGTTTACTTGTTTATATTTTCTTGTTTTTGCCTAAAGGCAGTTGACAAATCAACTTATAGTGGTTTGGTGGAAGACACCATGTCCCCCTTCGTAATGTGTCTTCTTCCTAATTTCTGTAAGTAACCAATATGTTGAACGATTTACATCAACAATCAATTAAACTTGACAAGATAATAAACAATTAAACTCAAGAAAGTATGGAAAACACATAAACTACATATATCTGATTTTGATATATACTAAACATCATGTATTGTAGCTCCAAGAACTCATTTATATAAACCACACAAAGAATAAGAAAACAACAAAAATTGGTGCTGATGGGGAAGTTGATATATAGTGTCCATATAATAATAGGATGTGGTTTTTTTTTATTGATCACTTTAGGACACATAAACAAGCCATGCACTTGGTAGTTTTTACAAGCAAATACAAAGGTGACCATGCATTGAGAGCTTCTAAATCAATTTACCGATGCTGGTAAATGGTAATATACGTGAAGTATAAAAGTTGCTATAACTTTATTTTAGATAACTCTTAACACAGCAAAATGACTCTTCTAGTTTACTGGAAGTGTGTGAGTGTGATGATTCCTAAGTGCCCATATTAGTACAATCAGAGCCAATAAATGCATCAGTTTCTAGTTTGTGGATGCATGTATCAAAAGCAGCACTTATAGTAACCAGCAAAAGTTGCTCAAGAATAAGAAAGACTTTAAGAAATAACTACCAAAGTCAAAACAATTTTTCTCAGATAAGCAGAATTTGTGAAAAAACATATAGAGGAAGACTATAAAACCTTGAAGTAAAGTGAGTCATATAAGTAGTTCGATAATAACAAAACTGATGATCAGCTAACTAACAAGCTAAAAACAACTTTAGTTTGTTGTGAAAGAACCAAAAGAAAGTAGCTACACGATTATAAAGTAGCATGTGACTTTTGATTTAAAAGTCATAACTATGGGTGGCAACCTTGATGCTAAATGAGACAGGCCTGCATGAGTGGTCTCTTAAGTGAAACAGGAGCTAGATTCATCAGTACCATGTGGCGCCAATGGCATGATATTTTTGGTTCTATTAATTTTTTGGGTCTTTCAAGGGCGTCTTTTTGGACACAAGTGTTGAGTTACGTTGCAAGGTGAAAAAACACAGCCTAAAGGTTATGTACAGAGTAAAAAAGTAGTAGTGCTAAGTCATGCAAGTTTACATATTATCAATGGAAGTGAGATAAAGTGACCCTATACTAAACAAAAAAACACAATCAACATACCCTCATTGCTAGCCAAGAAGGGTGGTAATTTTCTGCTTTGTAAAGCCTTGATATACCATCTTATATTGTTATAATGATGAATTGATGACAGAGCATGATCCGTGTTGGTGATCATCACACACAATGACAAATACCACATGACATCTCTAATAATTTCAAACTTTACACATTTCTTTGTGGGGCTTCTACTAGTTGGTTGGTAGTGGGGGAGGGGGCTTCTATAAACTGTACTAGGTCCCTTCTTATTAATATTCCAAAACTATGTCCCCTCCCAACCCAAAACAAATAGAAATTATTGTTGCAGAATGCTGATGTAGGACAACTCTAGCTCTTGAATGAACTAACCCTTTCCTTTACAACAAAATCTATTATAAAGAAAAAATTATTGGCCACACATAATATGAGGTGAGAATACCGTGTCAGAAAATTAATCAATTTCCTCGAGTAATTCTCTATTCTATTGAAAGCATATCATCTACACACAACCACCAAAACAGGGAAAGAACAGAGCTGTTATGTGAAGCAGCATATCACTTCTACAAAACCATTTAAGACAACATTATTGCCCTAACTAGTCGTTAATCTCTGTGTAGTGAAGTAATTTCCTTCTTCTTCCTAGATAAAACTTGAGATAATCTTTATACCAAAGTAAATAATAGCAAGAATCTGTTCTTGTATCATATATCAAGTCAAATCTAACACTTACCAAATTTTTTCAAAAAAATTAATACCAACACTTTGCGTAAAGCATAGTTTACCTCTTGTAAATTCTAATCTAGCAAAAAAACACATATCAATCCACAACATATGTAACAAACTGAAAGCAGCCAAATCGATTTTTAAAGTCAAAGTGTGGCTTATTACTACCAGAATCCATAGATCATTCCTCCATACAGATAATCATTTCCTAACACGAAGAATCAAAGTAAACGACTCAAATTCGATACTCCCGCACTCAGTAACCGATTTCACTAACTCATCGACCGAAACGCATCCCGATACTAAATCAAAACCGAACAACAATCAGCAAAAATACCTCTACATGCAAATTACACAGTAACAACAAGCAACACGAGACGAATATCTAAAAGGAACGAATCTAAACAGCTTATAAAGTTATAATAACCAAAATCTATGTACAAAAGTTGCTGAAAACAGATGAATTAGAACATACCGCCATGATTTGAGCAGAGAGAAAGATGATTGAGGTGTTGGTGTGTGCTAGGGCTTGAAGTTCGATTTGGATTTGATTTGATTGAAAGGTTTTTGGGGAATTTTGAAGAAGAAGAAGAACGCAATACCTAACCTTTTAGAGAGAAAATATAATATACAGCTGGATATTTGTAGGTCATATTCTGCATACATCATCAACATGGTTTAAAAGTAAACGCCCTTCTTTTCTTTTCTTTTCTTTTTTCTTTAACACAAATGTATAATAATATTTTGGATAATAGATGTTATCTTAATCGGATTCATTTATTTGTTTTTCAGTCGGGACCGCGTCCCCAACCTCATCAAGAGAAATCTATTGTTAAGAAAACTGCTAACTTAACTCTAAACATTTTGTTTAAAATAATACTTGAACACATTAACTCCCAATGGCAACATCCCAATACTAACATGTTACGAGTACTTCGCTCTAATTAATCGGGCTAAAAGTGATTGGTACGTTTTTTTTCTTAATTATTAATTTCTTTTTAAGGCAACTTTTTTTATAGTAAAAATATTATGTTAATGAAAAGGCTACATGCTAGTAGCTTACTAGCATCAAACATTACACTATTAGAGAACCAAGCGAGTGTAGAATCAAAATATCACAATTACATCACATATCCTGTTCAACAAAAGGTATATTCTTTCTAATTTGAAATAAAGAAATGTGGTCATATTAATCTCTTCGGTCTTCAATGATTATAAATGTTTATTTTGTTTAACTGGAATTTTTTTTTCATTTCAGTGCACCGTATAAACCACATCGCAGCCAATATGATTGTTTACGTTCCTTTCTTCGTGGAGGTTTACGTTTGAAGCCACCTTGGTAAATCCTAGACCTCTTCTACCAAGCGACACAAAATTATGAAAGTTGTACACTAACACTTATAACGGACCAAACACCTATTTGTATATTTGTAGATTTGCTAAATACTAATAAATGGTTTGAAGACTCCATTTTTGATCCACACATTGTCTAAGGTGTCTTTGTTTGTACATTAAAATGTACAATGTCCACGCATTGTTTGGATGTTTGACCATGGTTTAAAAATAGATCATTGCAACAAGTCATTCAAGAAGATGCTTCCCGTGATCATATTACATAGTGAACCACGACGGAGCAGTGACTACACGTATTTCTAAAAATTTCATAATTTAAAGATAAGTTAAGCATTTAACACTAGACTACTATTTGTCTAAAATATTATCCGGCATACGCTCACGCCGCAACTTGGTCACAAGGCCTAAACTTGGATGTTTATCTTTATATATTTATTTGATTATTTATGTGTTTTAGCTTAGACAGCCAACAAGTCTTTAGCCGCAACAATTTAACTATCACTCATTTAGCAAGATCGGTAGGGGTCTCATCGGCCTTGTCACGTGTCAAATAACCATTGGACCACCCCTTCAAAAAAATTATTCTTATTTGTTTCTCCACATTTACTTTCTATATATATATATATATATATGAATGAGATCATTTGAATACCCATAAAAATTACAAAAACCCTTTAACTTCATCGTAATCGTAACCCTTGATGTAATCAATTTATTTTTGTTCTTTTTCTAAAAAGTCATAATCATGTGAGATTGATTTCTTCTCTTTCTTCTCAATATTAAGTAAAACCCTTCAAATAAGGCCATGTTTGGGATTCTATTAAAAAAACAATTTATTGACTTATTGATTTTTTCAATAAGTTAATAAGTTAGTATGGAGTGACTTATTAACTTATTTACTCACAACAATCACATTGACAAACACTATAAAATAACTTTTTAACTTTTCAAAAGTTAAAAAGTTAAAAGTTGATAAAAATAAGCACTCTCAAACACCCACTAAATCCAAAAAAATCATTATTCATAAGATTGCAAATCATTCAACACTCATTTTAATTTGAATTGTTCACGTCTGAACCACTCGTCTCTACCGCTACGTTCTTCTCACCACACATTGCCCATCATCACCTCCCCGTCGAAGAGAACAACACCCCAAGTTGGAGATAATCTAGAGAGAGGAACTAGAGAGAGAAAGCTTTAACCTGCATCAATGGTGTTCTTTCTTTCTTATTCATTCCTGTCAACTAGAACAACACCCGAATTGAAGATAATCTAGAGAGATAAAGCTTCAACTACATCAATGGTGTTCTTAGCTTTCTTTTTTTCGTCGACCATCTTCAAATGTTTTTAGTTTAAGAGACACCAACCTAATATGATGCATTGTTGAACTTTGATGGTAAGATGGAAAATGTAGTTTGTTAGGATATTTACAGTGGTTGTAAATATGGTTTGAACAGTATAGCATTTTTTAGTTTAATTTAGTTACAATGTAGCTTATTTGGATTTCGTTACATTTTGTAGTTTTGTTAATTTTGTTTAATTACAATGTATAAATTTCGTTACGATGGTGTTACATGGTTTAATTTAGTTTGGTTATTAGGTTGTTGAAATCATATTGATGTAGTTACATAGTTTATTGACGTTTGCTTTACATTTTTTATATAAGTTTACAGATTGGTTTATAGTAGTTTACACTGGTTTACAATAGTTTATATTGGTTTACAGACTGGTTTTCGTAACAGTCATGCTATAAGTTATAGTAGTATAACAGTTAACTTGATGTAACTGTGTACAAGTAATACTCTATTTAATTTACATTGTATTTAACAGTGTAACCAGATGTTTTCGTTAAAACTTTGCTAAAGAATAGTATAAGAGGATATAATGTCATTTGGTTGTTATGTTGTCGTAATGTGGATATTATTGTTAATTGAAGTGGTTTAATATCAGGTGTAAAAGTTTGGTGCAGTAGTGCAACATTATATGATCTAATGTTGTTTGCAAGATTACATGGAAATTAACATTGTAATATGATGTATTGATGTAACTACGTACGGACGAAACTTTTTTTGCAATACTATAGTAGAATTAAAGAGAAAAATATGATAAGTTTAATGGTGTATTTTTATAAAAAATATAATTTATAAAAAAGTTATAAATGTTTAAATAAAAAGGGGGTAAAGTTTTTAAATATAAAGAAAAGAGATATAGGGGGATATAGAGATGCCACTTGTTATGTTTTCGTTAAATCTGAATTTTGATGGATTTGTTAAATTACATTTATGTTTTTTTCTATTGAAAAAAGATTTATAAGATTTTATCAATTCATTTGTTGATCTATCGCGAGAACTACGAGAACTCATCCTAGTCATTGATTAATATAGATTTTATTTATTTATTTAATTTATTCTGAAAGGCTATTAAGGTAAATTTATAAATATATCATTTATATCTTCTTATTTATCTCCTCTAATTTTGGAAATTTAGACTTTTTCAGATCCAAAAAGAAAGCAATTCGAAATATTGTTCAAATTGAAATCCCGTTTATTCAACCTCTTATGGAACATTTGTGATTTTGGAACATCATATGATTTTGGAACTTTATGAGGTGGCAACATTAAGACCGAGGGCAACAGAAGAACCGATGTGTTCTCTGACGATGGTGGATAGATTTTGTTCAAAGTTTTATTTGATCATAGCCTGAACTTTTTGCTAAACCATCTAAATCAAAATCAAATTTTTATTTTAATATTGAAGAAGATGATTGTTATGAAAATAAGATTTATATCAGTTTGATTTAGGAGCATATATATATATTTGTAGAGTTCAAGGTAGGATTTTTCTGTATTTTTACTTTGATTTTTTATTTTAATATCGAAGAAGATGATTGTTACGAAAATAAAATTTTATATTAGTTTGATTTTGGAGCATATATATTTGTAGAGTTCAAGGTAGGATTTTTCTAGATTTTTTCTTGTATAAAACCATTTTTGAAATCTCGATTATATTATCCTATCACCCTCATTAGAAATCAGAATGAAGCTCCTAGGAAGAAGAGGGTTTCATGGTTTCAGTGTCTTCATATTTATTTAAGTGAAGCGTATATATGTTATCTTTTTATGAGCTTACCTATATATCTAATTTTTAAATGTCTTTATAACAACTTTATTTTAATTTTTCAACTCCGATGTCGTCCAACAACTATCGGTGTTCATCATAGTAATCAGTAGAGCATTGATGATACGCATAAACGAGCTACGAATGATAAGCTTAACTCAGATGATTATATTCTAGAATTTAATGATGATGTTGGTTTTGATGATGAAGGTTCTGTTGTAGACGTTTATAAAAAGGTAAAGAAATGTTATTGTCGTACGTGTGGTCTTTTTTATTACCATGATGCTTGGATTTGTCTATCAAAATAGGTTATCTTGTAACATCCATGATGCTTATTCATGATTTAATAAAATCCATCTTTAAGTATTAAATATATTAGTGTTGTTTGTATAATTCATATATTTGTAATAGTCTAAGAAATTATAGATATATTCTAAATGATATATGAACATGACCGGATGATCTAAATTTGTTATAATGCGAATTGTTAAATTTTACGTATATGTAAAATTTATAACTACTATTTTGTTGGAGTTTTTTATTTTTACATAGTTTTGTATTTACACGTATGTATATGCTTGATTTCAATCTTGGAACAACTATTAAGACAGTTTGGTTTATCTTTATAAAATAGTTTTCATGCACCATAATACAAGTGTAAACAATTGTACTTTTGTATAATATAAATATATTACATGTGTACAATACTTTTGTTATACAATTTTTGTAATAATTGTATCACTACTTAATACTTTTACATATATGTAATTTACTCAAAATCGTTCCATGTTTTCGATAGACAATGTAATGTGCAACTTCTTAAAATAAGGCAAATATTATATGCATATTAATATCTATTATGTTTACAACAGTTGTAAACCTTGTATGCTTATTTTTTCACATTTCACTCTGTCATAATTTATTGAGTATGTTTTTTACTAATCCATAGGCGCACATACGTGTGAACTTATATATTTTTGTTTTGTATTTGTATTCGACAACAGGCGATTGGAAAATGTATGTTTCTTTTATACAAGACCCTGATATCATATGTAAGAATATATGTACTCGTATACATGTTATTTATTGAATATGTTTACTCATATGTAAAACATATTGAAATAATAAACAATAAAAATACCTCTTTATCATTGATATATCAATAAAAATCATGTTCAAGTATTAGCTCAAAACAAACTTGTCCACAAGACCATACCATATGTTTCATCCATAATACAACTTAAGAAACCAAAAATAAAAATATCCACCAACCTTTAAACTATTTAGATATTTAAGGGTAAAATATCAGATTGAAATATCACCCAATCATTCATCATCTTTTGACTAATGTATCACCCTGCTCTTGTGTTTATTTGCCTTTGTATACAGTAAGCATGCTTGACCCTTAGTTTTTTAATTAAACGTCTTGGTTTGGTCCTTTTTAAAAAAACCTACAACTCCAGTTCTTAATACATCTTTATATGCCTCATTACAAACATTCCAAGGTCAATAGGAATATCAATAGGAATATTCATTGTCACCCAAGTGAGTTTTCTTCCAACTGAGATGTATTATGATCTTGTCTCGTACTTTTTATGCCCATTTGATTGCAAATACTACATAACTATATGCTTCTACGCAAAAATAAATCTGTAAGTTAGTTTTCACTTCATACATATGCAATCACATTTTGTAGTTAGTCAAGTATATACAGAAAAAAAACAATAATTTTTCATGTATATATACAGATATATATTATTATTATTATTTTACATTTACATAAACCTAATAGTTCTCCATTTTAACATTGTTCATATATGTACATTATTACTCATATATATAACCAACTTAATAGTTTTTTACAAGCACGGAAAATAGTTAACAATATATCCAATCATCTCACTACTAATGTTACATGCACGTATATCAAATGTTTTTAATATACACAACACAATAAGTATACATGTACAACACCTTATTTATACATTAAATTTACAAGTACGCACAATTAAAATAGCTATGTGTGCATATACATACAATCATCAAACTACCCATCACTTCATATTTTAATACTAAACTATTCAGACATACATTAATATAAACCTAATCCTGATAAGTACACATGTACTTATATTAGCTATATAACATACTCACATTATAACTCTAATTTTACACATATGTATACCAGGTATAACTCAAATTAATAGAAATGAGTAGAATCAATTTACATTTATGTATATTAGGTTCAAGTCCATACAAACAATAAAATACCTAGTTTTTATGTACTTACACGTAAGTATAATAGTTACATATGCATACACATATAATAATCAAACTACTCATCACTTTTCATTCCAATACAAAATCCAAAACAACATAATACTTAGTTTACATATATGTAACTTATCTATTGTAAGCAATGCATTCTACTATTATACTGTAACAAATAAGAATTAGTAACTTCTATAAATGATTATACACTTCATATTTACAAATGTAAAACAACTTACAAACTTGTATGCATATACAATCGATAAGGAGACTCCATGCTATAATTTCTCTCATCAGAAAAATCAATGCCCAACAATCTATAACATTGTACACAACATTCACCTCAGGTAGTAGTGATATCAACATAAATCTTATTGTCACAACATTATTTTCTGTTTCAAAAATGTAATCTCTGATTACAATATAAAAAGTTACTACAGTTCTAACATCCACTCGTTAATATTCTTTTAAACCACATATAAACAAACTGTTGTATAACACTTTGTTTTACGTATATGTTATTAACATTAAATAAAATACTTAGATTACTTTCGATATTTATTTCAACAATAAAACAATTATACGTATAGATAAATGACATTAATTACATTAAACCCTAATAATCAAAATAGAAACATATAACCAACTATTTTACATACAACTAGATATTTAGTTAACTAACCTGAAATATTTCTCCCTTTCGGTTTGTTCATCACTCCCATCTTCATCCCTACTATTGTTAAATACAAACTCAAAGGGGTTATTAGAACATACTTACTTATCAATATATATAAGAATATCGTAAATGTATAAAACAAAATCCATAATCTTGCATCAGATACATATAAAAATTCTATCACTTCTCCATAATCTTGTTTTTTATACAAAAATGTGTGCCCTTCTACCCACATACAAATGATAAGTTGCATAAATCATACACAAAACTGAGAGATTTTATGTTGAACAAGCATCACGACTCAAAATCATCTCCTCTTTTACCCTGGATTTTTACATGCGACTTAAAATCATCGCAACTCAAAATCAACATGTTCTTGCAATTGATTTTTAAATATAATAGTTACAGATGATTTCTATAGCCATTACATTACACTACCTGAAGACAAAATCAGAAGCATCAATCACGTTTACACTTGTCGCATCCGTAAGCATCAGTCAAATAAACAAAAAACTAATTTCAAAATGAAAAACCCTAATACATTCATAAAAGAATTCAAATGTCTTAATAAAATAGAAAGATACGGGAATTTGGTTGTTTCCAAATTTTGACATGATTGTAATTTAAATATATGCCCTTTTTTAAACTAATTAATTGAAAAACACATTTTTACATTTTCATCATTGCCATTTCAGTCTTAATCATTGATTAATATAATCAATGGTTATCAATAGTTCTGATACGTTTTCGAACCCCGTGACACACATCTTTCTTAATTTATGTTTTTTCTTTACTTTTTTTAAACTTTGTGATACGTTAATTTCATCTCCTCTAATTTTTAAAGTTTCGATTTCAATTTATCATTATTTTTTTATTTTTAAAAAACTTTGTGATATGTCAATTCACCTCCTCAAGTTTCTAGATTTTCCAGTTTAGTTTTGTACAAATTTACCTAAACAATAATTTATTTCCTTTGTATTTTTTATACATGCCTTAGTTACAAGTTACAACAACTTATTTTTATATTTATTAGTAGTCTATATTTTTTTATTAAAATTCGAATTGACTTGATCAAATATAAAACACCTATATTTCTTTTTTTATATGCGTCTTATTATTAATTTTTACATATTCATCCCTAGAACTTTTTAAAAAATGTGTAAAATGTCATTTTTACCCCTCTTCTTCCATGAATTTCTAAACTTCCAGATTTATTCATATACAATTTACTTAAAAAAATGTGTGTCGGTATAAATTCGAGTCAGTGTACGTTTGGACCTAATTGAAAATGACACGTGTATTGACGTAAATTTAATCCGAAAACACGTTTCATATGATGCCGCCGCAATGTGCGGCGGGGTAAAGAAACTAGTTATAATTAATACATCATGTTCTTCGGAAGTTTGTTTGCGTGTAAAATTTTTTTGTGTGAATCTGCTTTTTTTAAGAACTTATTATTGGGGTTTGTGTAGTTCAAATGTTTGTTGTTTGTTTGGGTTTGTAACGTGCATTCCAGCAACAAATTCCTTTGCATTTGTTTGCTTTTAATTGAGTTCAATTAAGTATGCTATGGATTCTTAAAACAATAATACTAATTGACTAGACCGTATATTATGATCATATGTTATTGAATTAATAACAATTTATTTTGATATAATTCTTGATTTATATTCCTTCGAAGTTGAACATGCCATCAAATCATAATTAAATGATTTAATTACATTATTTTCAATTGCTTAATAATTTTAAGACTACTTTGTGTGATCATTTTCAATAATATACAAGCAACGAGTTGTACTAGTTTAACGAACCTAACAATGGTTGGAGTCTTGTTCACCAACCAAATACTTCAACTTGAAGCATATTTAATCATATGTTTTTATTGAAATACTTCTGTATAATAAAGCTTATTCGTATTATGTATTATATTTTATTATTGAAAATAATAAACTTATAAACTCCCATTTTGAAATTACTTCGGTCTATTCTTGTATATTCGGCACGATGAGTTCTTATCAGTGTGTTATACATAGTATAATGATATACCTGTAATAAAATATAAAGATTATCTCGGTTTGTTTGATACGAGGTAATAAAATAAATGAAAGAATTAAATGGACCAGAGAATAATATAAGCAAATGAATTAATTAGATTACTATCATTCAATTGACATTTTAGTTATCTTGCATGACTGTAATGAATCATTACGTTTGATAAACAAAAAGGAAAAAGACAAAGAGAATGATATACGATAATGCTAGTCAGAATGCATGCAAAAAGAGGGAATGACATGAAAAAAAAAGAGCCGGGGATGATTGATTTTGGGATATTCAAAGGGGATGCAAATATTTGTATAATGGTTGATTTCATTATATTAACCGATCAAACACTTTTATTTTTTTCATTTTTTCACAATGATCAAATTCATCGTTACTGTTATTTACACATATACCAATTTATAAACAACAATACCAAAAACATTCATAATTGTATTAAAAAACATTAGTAAATCTTGAACTTGTTCAAAAAGTTATAATACAATGGTAAAAGAAAAGGCATTTTTAATACTTGGTACTGAATTCGTATTTTTCAGTTTTTATTAGTACCGTCTTGTAGTGATAACGAAATTTAGGCATAATTGAATACCGGTACAAGTATCGATTTGTTCGGTAGGTAGACGTTACTAGTATGGTTTGCGTATGATATCGGTATTGTACAGAACACTCAAAGATTTAAAAGATCATCTTTTATACTATAGCAATATAGTGTTCCAATTAAACATAATAAAATTTGTTATTTTGTGATATATAAAAAAATAACAACATATAAAAATTGCTTGGTATGATCTATTTATTTCATCATCTCTATCTCTCTCTATACATACATGTAGATACATAAAAAAAAATAAAAACAATAAAATGTTTAAATAACAAAAAAAAATATTTGTATAACACAATCCTATATTAATACCCAAAAGAGTTAACAATGGTGACTATTTTTTAATCATTACAGTCATATGGTATATACCTATCGATTATGATATTGCCTAGCTTATCTTAATCATTTCAATTTAACCCAACACCCTTTTAGATCTAGCCCAAATCTCATTTAGACCTAGATTCTAGTTATGAATCAATGATTCACACATTATAACAAACCCTAGTCTTTCTTCATATCTTAGATGCACAACACCCGATACTAATATATACATTAAAATGAACTTATCAGTTAATTTGAGCTATGACAAAGAAAGATCTTTAATGATTGAGATGGATTACTCTCGTTTAAAATTTAAATTTTAAGTGCATTAAAATATTTGTAATGCTAATTTATTGGGCATAATGTTATACTTCAAGTCTGAAACGTTAAAAACATTGTATATTATCCGGACTCCTATCTAAAACTAAATGGTTGTTTGACAGTCTCTTAATGATTCAGATTTTTGAATGGTTCAACATTTAATGATTCAGACTGTTTGTTTCGTGAACATATGTCTAAATGGTTCGAACATTTCCCTCTGAATGGTTAAGATGTTTAATGTTGAATGGTTAAGACCTATTATCGGAATTGGTCAGACACTTGCATTTGAATAGTTAAACGATATACTAGCTTTTAATGGTTCAGACATCTTAATGGTTCAACACTTAATGGTTCAGATCTTTTACTGGTTCAGCACTTAATTATTCAGAAGTTATCAAATAACCTCTAAACCATTTTAAAATCTTGTATAGACTGAGTACATGACCTCGTGATCCGGCTCCTCTTTAGCCGCTGTGTGAAACGAAAGTTAAGTCAAATATCGAACGCTAGTATTTTGAAATCATAGCCCAGTAACATAAAAAGTTAGCCCAACGGGCTCCATCTCAGTGCACCACACTTGCATAGTGTAATTTCGAGTTTTCAACTTCGTTGAACGTCAACCCCCTACGCCGTCTCTGCCACCACATTTCATCAACAGAAACCCTAATTCAATGCTTCACATCACTTCACTTCAAATCTCCATTCAATTCGTCAAGAAAAACAATGAAATCGTGTAAAACTTTTGTGTTCATGTTGCTATCGAATACTAGGGTTTTCATTCCACTGAATTGATAACCATCAGTTCTACACATACCCACCCCAACCCTTTGCATTTCATCAGCCATAATGCGGAAAATCTTTCAAAATAACCCAAAATATTTGTTGGGTGTTCGTCAAAATGCGATCAAAAGACCCAGATATTTATCTTCTAGATCAGATTCCACAAAGCAGAATCAGTTGTTGCTCAGTGAAATCAAGAACATTTTGCAATCAGACAACTGGGAAAGCATTTTGCCATGCTCAAAGGTGCCCATGAAGCTAAACCCACATGTAATTCAAATGTTGCTTCAAGAAAACCAGGTGGTTGTTCAATCAGATTCTAGAAAGATGCCTTTGTTAGCCATTGCTCTCTGCAATAACAATTTGTATGGTTGTGTTAGTCTTCTAATTGATGCGATGATTGCAATGCAAATGTCTCCAATGTCGATTTTGGATTCTTTTGTAAGTTGTTATAAAGAAAATTTTGCTTCTTGTGGTAATTTGAATCCCAAGGTTTTTGAGGTTGTTGTTGATAGGTATAGAGTAAAGGGTTTGTTAGATGAAGCTGCTGAGATTCTTTTAAAACATGTTGAGTTTGAACCTAGCCCTCTGTTTTTCAATTCATTTTTAAAAGATTTGCTTAATGATAAGAGGTTGGAGCTTTTCTGGAAGGTATGTGAAGCAATGGAGAAAAAAGTTGGTTCCTTTGATGTGTACGCGTATACTAATATGATAAAAGCTTATTGTATGGCGGGGAATGTAGAGAAAGCGAAAGAGGTGTTTGTTAAGATGGGTGTGAGTGGGTGTAACCCTAGCTCTTTCACCTACAATGTGATCATTGATGGTTTGTGTAAAGCGGGGCGTCTTGATGAAGCGATTGATATCAAGAAGAGTATGGTTAATAAGGGGTTAGTTCCTAATGTATTCGTGTATACCACATTAGTTAATGGATTTTGCATGATGAAGAGATGGGAAGAAGCAAGAATGATATTGGATGAGATGGCTGATGTGGGTGTGGAGCCAAATGTGGTTACATATAATGCATTAGTTAATGGGTTCATGTCAGAAGGTGTTGTGGAAGCGGCATTTAGGGTTAAAGATAAGATGACAGCTAGCAATTCTGGTGCAAATTTGGTTGTTTATAATACGCTTCTTCACGGGCTATGCAAGATGCATAAAATGGATAGAGCACGGGAGTTAATCAATGAGATGATGAGTATAGGCATGAAACTAGATTTTAGAACTTTTACTTTGTTGATTCATGGTTATTCTAAAGTTAGACAAATGGCTGATGCTTTTGCAGTTGTGGAAGATATGAAGAAGCTTGATTTGGAACCGAATGCAAAAATTTATGGTCTTTTAATCATTGGATTATGTCACACTCAAGATCTTGAAAAGGCAGAAACACTTCTGTTGGACATGAGTGTGAAGGATATTAAACTCGATTATGTAGTTTATGAGACTCTTTTAAGTGCTTGTTCAAAAGAAAATGATTTCAAAAAGTCAAAAAAAGTTTTGGAGGTGATGAAGGAGAAAGGAATAATTCCAAAAGAGAATTGTTATGGAAGTGTCATAGGATGCCTTTGCAGAGTTAATAAAATGGATGAAGCAAGATTTTACATGAATGAAATGATGGATTGCGGTTTAGAGCCAAATGCTCACATATATGGAGCATTAATTAGTGGCTATTGCAAGTCAAGAGAATTAAAGGTTGCAAATAAGTACTTTTATGCAATGATAGGTCGTGGTTTAACCCCGTTATTTTCTTCTTACGAAGTTCTAATTCAAGAAAACTGTAGAAGTACCAACTTAATCGATGCATTCTCAATTTTTAGATACGTGCTTTCTAGAAAGTTCTTTTCTGTCACTTGTACGTATGGACTCCTCCTTGATGGTCTCATTAAGTGTGCAAAACTTGAAGAAGTTTCTGAGCTCTTAATGGAACTAAAAAACGAGGGTCTTGTTTTTAACCTTTCATCATTTGATTCTCTTTTATTGGGTTTGTGCAATAAAGGAAAAGTTGAAGAAGCGTGTAAGCTTGTTCAAGATGGTTGGTCTACTCCAAGTATATCTACTTACAACATCTTAATGAAGGGTTTTTTCAAAATTGGCAACACCGTGAGAGCAAAGGAATTGTTTGATGAAGTTAAGGAAAAGGGTTTGACTCCACTTGAAGTCATCTATGGTACGATGATCATTGGTTTCTGCAAGTCGAAGGATTTAACAGCAGTGTGGGGATTACTAGATGAAATGATGCAAAAGGGCATGTCACCGAATGGATTTTTATATAATTTTCTTGTAAATTGTTGTTACAAGATTGGGGATTTGGAGAAGGCTAAGGAATTGAGTCAAGAAATGATTGACAAAGGTTTTGTGTTTACTTCTTTCAACACATTGACTTTTAAAGATCAAGAAACTGAAAGGAGCCAAATGGGAATGCGATAAAGGAAGCAAAATAGCTCGATTAGCAGCTTTGTTTGTTCCCTATTTATGGGCTAGAAACCAAGAAGAGGAATGGAGAAAGTCTGGATTTTTTACCCAAATATCCTTGGGATTAAAGGTAACGCATTACTCACCCTTTTGTAGGTCTAATTCTACAGGTGGCCAGATGGGCACACGACTATCTTATTTTATATTTTTTATTATGGCGAAACAAGCTGCTTCGGGTTGGGTTGACCCACAAACACTTCTCCGACCTTTCTTAAATATTATAAAAACAAGTAATGCTTATTAAAAATACAACAGTTTATTAAATATTAATATAATTTGTTGAATAATATGTTAAAATAAGGATTTAAGCGAGCAGTTTTACCCGCTCCTTTTTTTAAAATTAGCAATTTGAGATAAAACACAACCTTTTAGTCTGGATTTAACTTGATGACTATTTTACTCTGTTCAGGTCAAACAAGCAGGGTCAACAGTTTTGGGTATTAAAGCCTTTGAACTTTCCAAGTTCCAACTTGGAGATGCAACCATGATAAAACCATGGCACTAGCCAAATAATGATGATAAGGCCTACCGATCGGTAGTAAGTGTTTTAACTTTTTTTGGCAACCGATTTTGTTACCAAACTAATACAATGTTCATATTATTTTTTTAAATTACCAAGTTTCTTTACCCTTTTGGAAACATCTGCAGAGAAAGTATATGTTAGTTCTTAGCAGATAGAATGTAAATAAAAAGTTGCAGAAATGAGAAATTGAAGTTTAGTAGCAAATAACATCAGCCACCTGCACTAACAAATGATTCATTTGCTTATTGTTTGGTTGCTTAAGGTACTATACTTCACACCAAATTTCATTAGTGTACTGTGTACCGACTATAATTGTATATGCGTTGCCATTTGCAATGTTTTTGCCTTTTTAGCTGCTTTCTCAGACATGCATTTGAGAAAATCAAATTAGAGATACCATATAGCTAAAAAGGTAAAAAGATAAATTATCTCTAGGACTCTGACTTGAAGCATAAGATCAGTTTCAATTTGTTTTATGAACTCTTGTAGGGAATATACATGTTGCCTGTTTAAAAAGCTTAATGAGAGGTATAAAAAGCTTATGGTGTGTTTGGATGTGTGTTTGAAACTGTTTGTGTGTTATCGGATTAATAGAATCGAATAAGAAACTCTTATAAAACACAATTGATGAGATGTTTGGATGTGCGTATGCTGCATGAAGTTGTGATACTCAAAAAATCATCGTAACGAGCGGTTGATGAATTCTGATTATTTAAGTTAATAGCATATGAAATAACTACAAAGGACGTTCTTTTATATTTTTGATATATATAAATATAAAATACACTCCCAACTACTTATTATCAACTCTAGTACATTTTTTTATGAATTTATAACTTTTATCCTCCAAAAGACATAGAAAGCTTCCATCATTTTAGTCCATATGATTGATGACAAGTTTGAACATCCCATGCGTGTCACATAAGCATGAACCAGGCGAAAGACGCGGCCACATACCTTTCATTGTGGACGATCTACTCAGAAGGTTAGAGGTTGTTTGAAATCTCTATTCGGTCAGAATGTGATGATCGTGTAAGGGAAAAAATATGCTTGGGTCAGTGGTGTTGGACCGGGTCCGACGCGAAAGAGTGAGAATCAAACACGCTGATTGGTCAAAATGTCTGACCGAGTCAGTGGGTCAAATATTTTAACTGGGTCAGAAACAAATCAAACAACCCCAAGTTTTAAACAATATTGAACATCAAATAACAAATTTACAGATGACCTCTATATTGAACATCAAATAACAAATTTGGGTAGGGCTGCAAACGAACCGAATGAACACGAACAAGGCTTTGTTCGTGTTCATTCGTTAAGAAATAATTTTGTTCATGAACTGTTCACGAACACTTACTGAAAGGGATTTCTTGTTCTTGTTCGTGTTCGTTCATTAAGAAAATGAATATGTTTATGAAATGTTCACGAACATTTACTGAACGCAAATGAACACAAACAAAAGCAAACAAACACAAACAACTGTTCATGAACATGACGAACACAAAAAAAAAAACTCATAAACACAAACGAATACAAATTATTATAGATTTATTTTAGAATAAAATTTATATTTTTTATTACAAACATTACACAAAATCAATAAAAATAAATAAGTAGTTAACATAAATACCAAAAAATACTTGATATAATAGTCATAAAAATAATCGACATACTAATTAAGAATATAAACGAACACCTTAACGAACATAAACGAACACATTATCGAACGTTCACGAACGAACATTAACGAACACATTATCGAACGAACATTAACGAACACATTATCGAACGAACATTAACGAACACGTTATCGAACGAACATTAACGAACACGTTAATTGAACGAACATTAACGAACACATTATCGAACGAACATTAACGAACACATTATCGAACGTTCACGAACATAAATGAACGAACGCGACTTGTGTTCATGTTCGTTCGTTTAACTAAACGGACGGAATTTTCTTGTTCATGTTCATTCATTTACTAAACGAACGAACATAAACGAACTTCCCGCCGAACGGTTCACGAACTGGGCCTAAATCTGGGTGAAACACATAAATCAAATGATCAAGTGCATATGAAGGACAAACGAAATAGAAACGTTATGATTTTAACTAATTTGAAAAAAAAATCATGTTATATTCATATTCACTCAAGTTCTAAACAATAATAAAGACTTTAATATAAATTGTTCAAGTTACTTTAGTATAACATCTATGAAACTTCATTGATGTGAGCCTGTGAGGTGTGATTTTAGTATTGTTTTCAAACCCAACACTAGAATGGAACTAATAAAGATGTTGGTTTAAGGTCGTCAAACTTGATGATCTCCCTTACAGTATGTAATTTAACGAAAAAATTGGTTTATCATAATTTTTTTAGAAATATAAAAAAAAATATATTTTCTAAAAGTAAGATAAGATATTTCTCTTAGTCATTGCTTATATCTTTCGTTAGCACCATCTCCCACTTTTCTTCATTTTTATCTTTCATTTTACCTATGTTATACTTCTGGTTTTATGTTAATAAATAAATAAAAGAAAAAATAAAAACAAATCATAATCAACACAAACCGAAAGAAAATCATCTTCCTCATTCCCATCATCAAAGCCCTAGACCAGAAGGTTAAGTGCGAAAACTGAACGGGGAGAGGGGGTTACTACACGGCGCTGCCACCTGGGAAGCCCTCTTGAGGTGCCGCTATCACTGTGGTGTTGCCATGCCCGGGGCTGCGGTGCCATGTAGTGCAAGCTTGTAGGGAGGTATAACTTATGGCCTTTTTACAATGTATAATTTAAAACATAATACATGATATAAATCTAATTAGCAAATAACATAATCAAGTCAGGGAAAGTGGAATGGAAGTACATAGCTACATATAGATAATCTAGCCAAAAGGACAAACTCAGTAACTCGACTAAGTTTTGCATACTTGTCATGCTCCGTTTCTCTTTACCGCCTATCATTGACTTTCTTTGACAACTATCACACAAAATATATACAGACAGTCCAAACAATCTGGAACAATTCGGTTAATGAACTCGCACTTTCTTTGAAGGCGCGCTATTGATAGACAAATCCATACCGTCATCAAAATCGACTTTTTCCCAATCTCTGTTGACCTTTTTAGTCAATTCTGATCGTACTTTCTTTGGAGGCACGCCATTGGTAGATATATATATACCATCATCAAGATTGACTTCTTCCTGACCTCCGTTGACTTTCTTAGTCAACTCTGAAACATCAGAGGTTTTTGAATGCAATAATCTGTTGTGCTGAACGATGTTTGTAGCAACGGCGTATGTAGAAACCATTTTCCCAGAATCTGGGATGAATTTTCTGTCAATTATAGATGACTGCCCACAATATTGATCTTCATTTGCTCTCTCTCTAAGTTGTTGAATCACAATATTCTTATCTTGGCTGATGTCATCTGTTGATGCCTGCATAAATATATGGAAGATTGTTTATGAAATAGGTGTTTAATTTCAGGGGTTAGTTAAACTTATGTGTGAGGATTTTACCTCAAAATCAATTGGAAAATCAATGTTTATAAACCGGCAACCACAACCTTCACTGAAATTAACCCATAAAACCATGTGCAGCGGTCTTGCTTTAAGTGTTTCCCTGCAAATGTAATTAGCAAAAGAACCTTGGATCATGAAAAAACACAGATACCGAATTTGCAATTTTTATACTTGCGAGATTTGGATGTCAAAATTGAAATTGAAATAAACATTTATATAAGAAATAACCTCTTCAGCAAAAACGGTTGCTTGTTTAGGACGGCGGTTTTCAGCTCTGGTCTATCTGGAAAGGTAACCTGGATAACGTATAAATCAAATAGATTAAATAGAAAATCAACAAAAATAGCATTTTATTTCACTAGAACGACATTGCATAATTTTTAGTTATAAATTTTGAATTAGGCTGCATAATTAGTCTGACATCATACGCAAATCTCATATCGTTCTGTCCACATGAGATACACCGGGTCAAAGTTAAACGTGCTTAGGTGGGAATAATGTCCAGAATGGGACAACAAAAAACAAAACGTGAGCTCATAAAACAAACAATATTGGCTGGTATAGTGGATTAAATGTTTCAAGTAGAATTGATAAACTTGACAAATGACATTACAAGGAATATAGGTTTGAAAAACATAAAAATATATATGATTAATACATTAAAAGCATATTATACCTCTAGTGATTCAATAAATGGCAGGGGAGCTTTTTCTCCATGAACACTAATAATTCTAAGGGACCATTTTGCATACTTTGACTCTGCAGTATAAGTTGTTATAAATAAGATTGATTAGATGGCAAAAACTGTCACCATCTGGTATGAATATGCACAGCAAACTATATATATTATGGAGCTGAATTTACAGCATGACAAAATATATTATTTGTGTAATTAATGATCAAATAACAAAAACGTATTTACCTGAAACACATCGGAAGTGGTTAAAGACTATCTGGAAAAGATCTACTCGAACATACGGAGCAATCGGCATTTTAAGAAGTTGCAATACCTCAGCCATTACCTACATGAAAATAATTGACATCACAGAAAAAAAATGTGAAACTTTGATTTCTAACTCGTACAATTCTTCATTTAAATAAATGTTACCTTGTCAACAAAACCACGAATGACCAAACTTGCTTTCTTGTCTTTTGGAGTTTGCTGTAAAGATGTAAAATCATTAACACCCACAAGGTAATTGCCAACAATAAAATTCAACTAAGAAACAAATGTGATAGAGTGAGGTTAAAATAAAAGAAGAGTCTTAACCGTAAATGCATGAAAATAAAGGTAACCTGAAGTACCTGAAGGTTGACAATTACCATCTTTCCTCCATTGCGAAGGCACTTTAAAGGGATATTGCAGGCAGGGGTTATCTGCAAACTGCATATAAGTTAAATGTTAATACAAATGTTCTAATAGATAATAATAAATATTCTTATAAAAGGAGACACACGACAAGAATAATGATTACCTAGTCCCCAAACATAACACAATATCTGCTGTTCGACAATGGTTTTCTGCCACCTTCATCTCTTTAGGAGGGAGTTCATCCTATGAGTGAAAATGGATCATGGATGAATTCAAAGTAAAAAGAAAAGATCCATTAAATTATCAACTTAACTTTATAACAAGTGAGGTACAAGATTGGTGGGTCAATCCGGTTGGATAATGATAGGGATTGAAATCAAAGAGAGTATAATTGAGAGTAATTGAGGATGGCAATGGAATAATCAAATAGAAACATGGATTGTATTGCAAAATATATGATGATAACAAAATGAAGAAGATGATAACAAACTCAGTCACCGCCACAAAAGTGGTCCAGGGCTATGCCCTTCTCAATGCTATTGCAGAGAGCCAAACAAACCTACTAATTCTCCTCCTCTCCTAAGGGTTTACTAATACCTATTTATATAAAATATAAGCTGCACTAAACACCCTCTTAGAATAGACAATTGACATTTAAACTATAAAGTAGAAGATTATTCCTATTAGATAACCAACTAATGGGTCAAAACAGTTTCTGGTCAGGTTTGTTGATTTTTCAAAATAAAACAAATTCAAGAAACTGAGAAAGCATATTGGAACATTCAATATAGTATTTGATGATGCTGTCTAAGCGAGTAGTCAAAAATCTTCTTTAGCGCCCAACTAATGATGGATTGAGTATGTGTTTGGTGTACTTCCTTATTCTCCCAACATATATAAGAACACAATATGCATGTGTAGTTTCAAATTGACATAAGAACCAGTGACTGAACCTCCATATTCATATATTTACAAAGGACAAATTTGTCCATCAAAATATTGTCACAGAGGGACCATAATACAATTAGCAATATATTGATAATTATATACAAGGGATTACTGGTTAATTACCATATCTTGATAATTCAGTTAACTTATCGAATGATCACAAGGCTATATAACTAAATAAATCCCAACATTCTCCCACTTGGTCAAACTATTGATTTATAATAATGTTTGCTATGTGTTGGTTTAAGAGCTATTATAAAACTTCATTATAATACCCGATGAAAAAAGGCACGCTCAATCATGTTACTTTCAACTTGAGACACGTACCAATCATACATTAGCAATCTTGGGAAGCTTATGACCATATAAATTCAATAAGCCATTAATGAGTGGTGTCTAATGTTCGTCCAAAGTGTGTACAATTATTATTGTACATGGACAATATTTAGTATGGTCACACTTACATATTATGCTACCCATTATGACGCTCATAAGATACATCAATAAAGTTTAAAGTAGTTTTTTTCAGAGACCCATACTAACGACAAGCTCTTTAAAAGTTATGAGCTAGTCCTTTTGTAAAAGGGCATGCTAACGTTTTAGACATATACACATACTCTATATAGATACTTTTGACATTTTATTCTTTTATAGATACTTTGTCTCGAGATAAAACTTTAACGAAGATGGAGTTTGTAATTTTGAGCCCATCAACTAGCTTTAGTAGCATTGCTTGGCGAGTGGCCTAATATCATGCACATATTCAACCATCAAGTTGATGTTGTAATTAGTTCTTGCTTATGACTTCTCATCTACTAACATGAAAATACATCTCCATGTTGATTTCCTATCATCTATGCACTTCGAAAAGTATAAATTAGCCAATAACTTCTAAGCTATTAATTCTTTTACTTAAGCATACATAATACTCCCACTCATCTTGAGGTATACATATAACTAATAGTTAAATGCTCAAGTTAAATTTACAACTAATATAAGTCATCCTCATTCTCCCAACTTAGATAAGAGAACAATATGTATGTGTGTTGCTTCAACATGAGTGGGATTATTATCAAAGCCCAAGGTAATTTAAGAAGAACAAATAACCTAGAACTTATCGGCTATTTTGATTTAGACTTTGAAGTGCAAATACATGTAAGAAATCAACAAGGTTGACCCAACAACTATTTTATTCTATTTCTAATAAAAAATTGTAAATAACTAATGCATGAAATATGATTACCATTGTTAAATTATTACAATAATATTATAAATTCTTTAATAAGAAAGCTTTAACCTCTTCAACCTATTGGCCGGTTTATATTTTAATTACCCTTTTCTATTTGATCCCTTTGAAACAAACATGACTTAAAGCAATCCATCATAAGCAAGGTAGTAATAAATTCCCAACTCTTAATGAAGAAAGAAGTTTGTAGATTCTGTTTTATTATGATATATCATGAAAAAATTAAAAATTCCAAGACTTAACGTGCATATAACTAATAGTTTAGTACCTCCCAGTCAAGAACCGAGTCCTTAAGTTTTGCCCCACATTTTGGATCAGAACAACGTCTTGATGTCTCCTTTAAACCTATAGTCTCCACCTCAAAATCTCTCACGTACCTACATAAGTAATGAGTCCCCACCACATAAAAATTTGGTTTGAAAACAGTTATTATTCTATAAAAGTGATAAACAAAGCATTTAAAAAAATTAGAATAAGTTAAGTATTTAAATAACATACTCTATGCCACATGAAGGGCAAACCTCCCTAAATGAATTTCCATGCAATTCTGAAAGCTTGTGCCTTGGTATTCCAGAACGTAGATGAAGGCTATCCACATTCTACACAACACAATAAAAAAATCAAGAAATAAAAAGAAAATTTCCATATTTACAAAAATAAAAAAAAGACAAAAATTAAGTAAACCTGGCTGATAACGAACTTCAAAATACCAGCCCGTTCCAATTCAACTAAAGCCATATGAGTAACACTTGGTGCTGCACGATGAAAGGGCAAGGATGCTTCAGGCACACCTTTGCCTGCGCGCTACAATACAACAAAAAGATCACATGAGAAAAGTTCTATAACTTTTTGCACTTCTATTTTCACTTTTTCACTTCTATTGTTTTCATTCCCCTTTGCAGAGTGGCTTGTCGATATGTATACTTCATAAATTATGACCATATACGAGCATGTGGAAGTATAGTTTATAGTTATGGACCTGAAGAGTCCAAACTCCTTTTGGGCCTCGAAAATCTGGTATTCCACAAGAAGTTGATATTCCAGCACCTGTAAAAGCTACCAGATGTTTACTCTGCAGCCACAGGATTATGACATATAATCAAACCATTATATCAATCCTTCATATACTTCTGCTGAAGTTAATATGAACAATAGAAAACAGCAGATTTGAGCTTAACCTTTTTAATCATCTTTGCAAGCTGTTTAATCTGCAGATAAAAAGAAATTTTGATATCAGTGGGATTAGAAGAACAGCTTAATGAAAAACTTAGTAATGTTAACAGACACAAACTAAATCATATTACAAAAGATTATCACCAAAAACTTATGTCTCTATTTATAAAAATGGATATCGATTTTCATTATAAGGAAATAATGCATGCATATGCCACCCAAATATTGAGAAAGTTATACTAAGGCCACCAAATTTTCGAAAATAACATTCACACCAAGTATCAATTTGGCTTTGATTAAAGCATATTCTGGCCAAAAACTTACCGGAAGATTGTAAAAGTCTGATTTCAGGGACTTATAATGAATGTCCTGATTTCATAACTGTGCAGATTTTCATAGAAAACTCACAGGATATGTTAATACCCTGCTAACCAATGGGATCAGGTAACAACGCATTGCAACTTGCACCGGACATGTGGCCTTTAAAGGCTTAAAAGGCAAAAAACCGAGACTCTGCTAGAAAGACTCAAATGCTTACCACTACGTCCTCCATTTAAAGGTCATATTATACCTTTATGGGCACAAACAGGAAGTTTTTAGCCTAAACTGGCATAACAAAACCAATTGACATTCGATGGGCTGTAATGTTGTTTGATGATTTGTTCCACTCAGGTTGTTTTATAATCCCTAATTACACTCCCAAAACTTTTCTTTAAGTTCCTTTTAACAGAGACCATTTGATCACAAGAGATTCAACACGATCATAACTCGGAACACAGTTAACAACATCAGCATCGACCAGACTGATCAAATATGATACAATGCACAAATGAAAACAACACCTGCAATAATCATTTCCCATAACAAATACGCATCATAATCCACCAACAAAAGAATCACCAACTAAATTCTAACAGCTTATTCAGCAAGAACACTAGCATGATCAAGAAAATGAACAACAGCATTCAATATTAGGGTTCGAATACAAACAAAAACAGTTCAATTCGAGTTAAATAAGAACAAAACATGAACGACATCGATTCAATTAGAGAAAAAGACAAACTTTTTGTTGCAAGACATCCTGCGTGTCAAAAAGCTCCGACATTCCGACATCTCCAACGTCTTCTTTATACGACAGCTTCTGTGCGTATCCTAAAGACATTTTTCAAGATTCTTGAGGGTGTTTAAGAGAACAAAACCTGTAATTTGGGAGGTTTATGAGAAGGGTATGGTGTCAACGATTGAAGATGATTCTTGAATTGGGGCTAAAAGGTCCCAAATCCCACAGGGACAAAACTGGGTTGGGGATTTGAGTATATACGACTAATCAAGTAAAAACTAATCAAATAAAAACTTAAGGGTTGTTTAGCGGTTTTTTAATCAGCCTCTAAATGGTTCAGATGTTTGAATGGTTCAGTACTTAATGGTTTAGAATGTTTGTTTCGCGAGTACATGTCTAAATGGTTAATGTTAAATGGTTAAGAGGTCTAATGCTGAATGGTTAAAACATATTATCTACATTGGTCAGATATTTGTCTTTGAATAGTTAAATTATATACTAGCTCTTAATGGTTTAAACGTCTTAATGATTCAAACATCTTATTGGTTTAGCATTTAATTATTCTAAAGTTATCAAACAACCCTTTAGTATTAGGAAATAATTTATTATTATTGTTTTGGGTCGTAAGTCGGCTTGAGATAGTGTGAAGCTCAACCTAGTTTATCATATGAGTTATCATATCAGTATGAGCTAGGGCTCGTTTAAGCTTGGATTGATTCGAGTTTATAATAAACAAATTCCGAATACTTTTTTTATTTTCTAGCTGACTTGACTTGTTTACACCAACAAATATATCTGATATTGATGTTTATTTTCTTCTTTAAGATAGAAATAGTGAAAAGTGTTAAAAAACCGCTAAAGTTTGTTTTATATACTTGTTTAAATATTGTATATAACTAGTAAAACGCCAGCGGGCGTTGCTCCGCAATAACTATAAAAAGAGAAATTGGAGTTCCTAAAACTTTAGAAAGGCTTAAAATATAGTAAAGACACGTGTTGCAATAATGACACATGTGAAGAAAGAGAAAGATATAAGGTTGTAACAATTCAATTTTTAAAAATCTAATCATTTATAAATAAACACATTGAACCATACACTTGTAGAATTTAGTTTAGAAAAATTTAATTAATATTCCATATGTGAAATTTAAATAAACATCACATAACATAGTTGTGAAAAATTATAATTTTACCCGATTCATTTTTAAATAGGTGTATTAGCAATTAGAAATACCAAACTTGATTATTAATAAAATTTATATAAAACGTTGATAAAGAGTTGAAATAGAAAAACAAAATGTCTTAAAAATAATTTAAATATTAAAATCCAAAAATCTAAAGGAAGAAAAAAGAACTTTATAGATCTATATTGTTATGAGATTGCGTTTAAATTCTATACCGAGGAATATTAACTAATGCAAAATGATGCAAACTTGTACACCAATGAAAAGATGTACTTTATGCATGCATACATGTAAATCACTGTTGATGTAGTTGCTTTTTGTAATATATAATAATTACTACATAAGTATCATAACTAAAATTAAATAATTTATCGTAGAGATTATACCAAAAATCGAAGATTTATATTAATTAACAAGATTCATGGTTCGAAACTTGGAAGACTCTCATCAATTTTTCTTGAATTAATATGGCATGTTAGAACCACCATACGCATAAACTTAAAATTCTAGTTTTTCTGGCATACTTCTTTTTCTCCAAGTTTGCATTTGTTGATTTCATATTGTTTCATGTAAGAATAGAGCATCGATCGTGTTCGTGTTGATGTATACAATTTTCTTAGTCTTCGTATTAGTATTAGTATAGATGGGTATTTGAAAACATCTTTGTAGAATTGATTTTTCATAAGCACTTGTTGAGTCTAAATTGTATATAATAATCGTTGATTTGATATTGAAGTTTGATTGATGCGATTATATTAGCATTATCTTGATCTAACAACATTTGTTGCAAATCATCCAAGTGTTCGTGAGATATTTATCAATTTTCTTGAAAATACAAGTCACTTTGAGCTGACTTATGGTCTACTAGTTGATATCAAGTTAGCTTACAAACTATACCCATTCTTATTGTTTTTGATTCAAGAAGTGCTATCAGATTATGATTGTAACATCCGTTATTTTTCCAATTATAAACCCGAAATCATTTTGAACCTTCTCGAAATAGTAAAGTTCATTATTTAAGTATGTTATTTATTTAGATGATCAAACACCACAAATTTTTATACATAATCATTACTATGAATTGAGTTACTAAAATTTTCAAGTAGTTAATCGTTACATCAATTTGTAATAATAATTATACTTCATAAAAAATTACTATTTTATAAATTTCAAATGTTAATTATAAGTGTTAACCATTAAAACATTTAATTAAATTACAAGATGTTACTTAAAAGATTCATTTAAAATTATAAATTGTATAAGCTATATAAATTATTTGTTATTAAATAACTAAATGAGGTTTTTAATAGTTAAGGGGCTTACATGTCATTTTTAAACTTAATTAACAAGTTTTTACATAAGATGATAACCTATTAAACTAAAGGGACCGAAAGTATAAATAGAGCTTTAAACACACCTCCCCACCATCGCCTTCCCTTTCCTACTGTCGACCACCTCCAGTCAATATCCGACAAGTTCCAGTGAGTGACAAACCCTCAAATCTATCGTTTAGAACCCAATTTAACCGCTGCAAACTGTTCGTGAACCTTATTCGAACCCATAACCGTGCATTTATTAGATTATCATGACTATTAAGATTGTTTAAATCTAAAACTGGTACCTTTATTCAAATCGAGTCCGTTACAACTAGAATCTTAATCAAAAGAGTGAATTATGCAACCTGAAACGCTTCTGAGATAAATTATGAATCTAACGTACCACTCATTACGATTAAATCATGTTAATGATCACAAATTTAACCAAAGCACTCGAACCAAAATTGAGAACACGATCGACACGAAACAGTTGAATCGAAACTACATAATAAGGGGGAAATGTTCTAATCGATTCCTTAAATAAACCTTTAACCCCAATTTCATTCGAATTAATCGCCAACACCAATTTCGGTTACCACTGGCATTTTCGTCCTGCAACTCATGCAAAAGCCCATTCTGAGCTCTTTAAACATGCAATTGATTGAGGGCTTTATATCATAATCACTCTCTAAAGCTTCATACAAAAGAAATTTGATTACCATCGTTATTTGCATCTAAATTACTTCTTCTTGTCGCGGCATAGACTTCTTATCATTTTTCATCATTTTGATCCCAAAAAGGTAAATTGATCCTACCTTTACAATCTTTTTGACGTGTTAAACAATAGCCCTAAATGTATTGCATCTATTATTAACGAATTGACGTTCAATTTTGATCAAGATCAATCTAGGGTTCATGTTGGTTTGGAGGTTTATTTGAAGAATGATTCTTAATAATTAATTCGCATTCAAAAACAGGAATTGGCCTTTGGCCCACCGGTTAACACCATATTCATATGCAGAAGGGACCCGGGTTTGAACCCGGGCACCCTCAAATCTGTTTTTTTTAAATTATATAAATTATTGTATAAGTTATATAAATTATTTGTTATTAAATAACTAAATGAGGTTTTTAATAGTTAAGGGGCTTACATGTCATTTTTAAACTTAATTAACAAGTTTTTACATAAGATGATAACCTATTAAACTAAAGGGACCGAAAGTGTAAATAGAGCTTAAAACACACCTCCCCACCATCGCCCTCCCTTTCTTACTGTCGACCACCTCCAGTCAATATCCGACAAGTTCCAGTGAGTGACAAACCCTCAAATCTATCGTTTAGAACCCAATTTAACCGCTGCAAACTGTTCGTGAACCTTATTCGAACCCATAACCGTGCATTTATTAGATTATCATGACTATTAAGATTGTTTAAATCTAAAACTGGTACCTTTATTCAAATCGAGTCCGTTACAACTAGAATCTTAATCAAAAGAGTGAATTATGCAACCTGAAACGCTTCTGAGAT